>APFE030317011.1:80209-105183 GCA_000404065.3 Pinus taeda | reverse complement strand
ACTTCCAAAATGGGTCCAAGCTACTCGAGATGCAGCAGGTGATCTTGCCGGTGATCCTACAGATCAGCGCCGTACACGTTCTCAGTTTGAAAGAGCCTCTTCTTTCTGGCTCAAGCTCCAGTAAATCATGATCCTGACACTTTTGCAGAAGCTTCAGGCCATCCACATTGGGAAGCAGCTATGAATGAAGAATATCATTCATTGTTGGCAAATGATACATGGGATCTTGTTCCTCTACCAAAGGGACGCAAACTTGCTAGATGTAAATGGGTTTACAGAACCAAGTATGGACCAGATGGGAAAGTTGATAAACATAAAGCTCGTCTTGTTGCTAAGGGCTTTTCACAGGTTGAAGGCATTGACTACACTAAAACCTTCTCCCCTTTTGCCAAAATGAACTCTATTCGCCTTGTTCTTTCCCTTGCTGCCTCTTTAAAATGGGAAGTCCATCAGATGGATGTTAAATCTGCCTTCTTGCATGGGGACTTGCATGAAGAAATCTATATGGAACAACCCATTGGCTTCATCCAAACAGATTCCAGCCTTGTATGTCGACTTAAGAAATCTCTTTATGGTCTCAAGCAAGCTCCTCGGGCTTGGTATGCCAAAATGGATAGCTTTCTTTTAGAATCTGGCTTTTCTAGGTGTCATTCTGACAATACTGTCTACACCAAGCAAGTGGGAAACTCTCTTATCATCCTTGTTCTTTATGTTGATGATCTTATTCTTACTGGTAGTGATCCCATCCTTATAAACCATGTGAAGTCCAGCCTTAAAAAGAAATTCGAAATGACAGACTTAGGACACTTACACTATTTTCTCGGTCTTCAAGTCTTGCAATCCAAGGAGGGTATTTCCCTTTCCCAGTCCAAGTATGCTTGTGATATTCTTCGTCATTTTCACATGGAAGATTGTAAGCCAGCTCCTTCTCCCTTTCAGTCTGGAGTCAAACTTTCAGTCTCTTGTACTTCTCCTGAAGTTGATGCTACCTTATACCGTCAACTTGTAGGAAAACTCTTGTATTTAACCCATACTCGTCCTGACCTTTCCTTTGTTGTTGGCCTTGTTGCTCGTTTTATGCAAAACCCCCGTGAAAGTCATTGGAAAGCAGCTAAAAGAATACTTCGTTATGTTCGAGGTACAGTACAGTTTGGGATTCATTACAGTGCCAAAGCAGCTCCTCTATTAGTTGGTTTCACTGATTCTGATTGGGCTGGTGACCCTGATGATCGGAAGTCTACTGCCGGTTATGTCTTCACTCTTGGTTCAGGACCTATTACATGGGCTTGTAAGAAACAGGCTGCCATTTCTCTTTCGTCAGCAGAAGCAGAGTATCGTGGTGCCGTGGAAGCTAGTAAGGAAGCCTTGTGGCTTCGTCAGATCCTATCAGAATTTGGCTTTGAGCAGCAGCATCCGACTACACTTTGGTGTGATAATCAAAGTGCCATTCAGCTTTGCAAAGATCCAGTTCAGCATCAGCGCAGCAAAAACATTGAACTTCACATGCACTTCATCAGAAAGCTCATTCATGACCATGTTCTTGAAGTGCAATATTGTTCAACAGATGATCAGGTTGCAGACATCTTCACAAAGGCTCTCACAGAGGCGAAGTTCACTAAACTTCGATATATGCTTGGAGTTCAGGAAGTTGTCACTAAGGGGGGATAGGCTCTAGTGCCCCCTTCCTTCTCCTATTGTGTCATATTTGTAAATCCTTCAATCCTATCCCAAGTTGTTCTTAAGGGGGGATGTTAGGATATTCCGACACATAGGAATAGTTAAGTTCAACTTGGTCTAGTATAGAGTTAGATAAAGTGTGTTTCTTTACCGTTGTACATTTTGTAACTTACAATCCGACGGTCACGATATGTAGTGATCCGACGGTTCATTCTCTCCTCGGTATTACCGACACTTGATCCGTGGCTTGACACCCGATTGGTCCATGAATTCTATTTAAAGCGCATGGAGGGTCATTTGTAGGTTAACCGTGCATGAGAGAAGCTTATGTAAATTTTCATTCTTTTATTAATAAATTGCCTGTAGTAGCCACGTTGGCGCAGGCCGTGGCCTGTTTCCCTCTCTGAGGGTTTTAACCACGTCAAAATACTGGTGTATTGATCTGTGATCTGTTTGTGAGCGGTGTCCTTTTGGTGTTCTGTCTGAGGAACTTACCCTGTAAATTCCTACATGTGTATACTTTGTTTTGCCTAAACCTAGGGATTATGTTATTCTGGGACATGGCGTCTCCACCTGGGTAAAAAGGTGCTTAGCAAAACAGTTTGTTCACTGAACAATTTTGGTTCAAGTCTCTGTGTGTACGACCCTCATTGTTTCTATGTGATTTGGTTTTTGGTGTAGTTTGGGATATTGTGGATTTATGGTTTGTGGAAGGTATTGCACGATTAGAAGTTTATAGTCTCTTGTATCCTTGTATGCTTTCAAAAGTCTGGTCTTTCTTTGGTATTCGTGGAATTGGTACTGTTATCATTTATGGGGTTGCAGAGTGTTTCTATTGGTTGGGGTCAATATGTCACGCCAATGCAGGTGCAATCATCACAAGGTTGGGGGATGTGGCCAGCATAACCGATCATGTACTGAGATCTAGGCTCAGGAGGCGACAATTGCATACCATTCAATGACCTCACTAGGTACACAGGTGGAGATTCAACAATTAGAGAGACATGTATGTCAAGATAGACAAACATTTAATTGGATGGAGTTCTCTCTCTCTCTCTCTCTATATATATATATATATATATATTATATATATAAAATGATTGTATACATATTATTTTTATTTAATTTTAATAATAAAATAAATAATGTTCATTTTAACTCGAGATCTACCAAGCATTGAGAGAGATCAAGTCCATTTTTTGAGGTGCAAATCTCTTGAGTGAAAAGAAATTAAGATTCTGAGTTAAGATGGAGGTAGGTTAGTTTAATTATTAGCCTTTAAATAGGCCACATGGGTTAAAAATACCACGGGAAAAAACTATGGGTTAAGAGTAACAAGAGAATTTTTTTTGTTTTTGTTTTTGTTTTTTTTTTACCAATTGAAAATGTTAAACATTACAACATATCTACCACACTGCGCTGGAGTCTCTATCGTAACAATTTTATAGTTTTTTTAGTTGTCTTTAGTGCGAATTTTTGGACTTTCCAAAAAAAAATGAGGTGAAATCTTGATTTGTGTTAGTTAAACTGTTTTTTTTACTTTATATATGGATATTTGAACTGGTTTTTTGACTTTATATATGGATTCAACACCCTGAAAAACCTCTAGGGCACTTCAATTGCACAGGGGTTACCCATCAAGGTTGTGATTTCAATAAGATTTTAGAGAAAATAGACTTGAAAATCTTCCAGAAAATCTCACTAAAGACAACTTGGTTTTTTTCCTCAAAATGAATTATTCATCCAAAAAGTTGCACTTAAAGACTACTCTATAATTATATTATTTATATTTTATAATATAATGAGGCTAAATGACATGTATTACATTATAAAGATATGAGTCAAAATTTAAGCATATACCGATACATGTATATATAGATTTAATTTTTAATAAAATAATAAAAATAATATCATACATTTTATTTTTTAAATATGATTACATGATTTTTTTCTTATAAATTTAATGTATTTATTAAAAAAAAAATATTATGAATATATGTAAATTAATGTGTGGAATATCTCTCTAGTGCATTATGATAGAGATGTTGTAATGCCTTTTTCAACATTTTGACTCAACCAAATTACATAAAAATAGAATAAATAATTATCAATAAAATATTTTGACTCAATCAAATTACATAAAAATAAAAATAAAATAAATTAACAATTATCATTAATAATTAAACTAGTTATGACTTATATTAATTATGAATTTACTCAATACTATAAACAGTTGTCTATAATGCGACTTTTTGGAATCTTTTCCGGTGGGTTTTTCCGGTCAAAATCCGGCAGGAATTTATTGGAATCGCAAGTTTGATAGCTAGTTTCTGCACAATCAAAGCGTCTCAAGGGTTTTTCAGGGTGTTGAATCCAAATATGCAGTTAAAAACCATTTTAACTGCAACAAATCAAGATTTAACCTCAATTTCTTCCGCCAAATTCCGTCACCAAAATCTTCAAAAAAATCGCATTTTAAACAACTCCATATTATAATATCAAATTACATTAAAAAAAAATAGATTAAATTAATGATTATCATTAATACTTAAAATTAATTATAATTTATATTAATTCTAAATTTACCAAATATTAAAGAAATTATATTTATTAAAAAAAACACTTTTCAAAATGAAAAAAAATAAAAATAACACTAAATAAATTTGAAATTAAAATAAATGTTAACAAATCTATCTTTAATAAAATAATAAAATAAATAAAACATATTATTTTAATCGTATTTCAGTTTACATTTATAATTTCTCTTTTCAAATTGATTTACTCATTAAAATTTTAACCAGTGTACATTTAAACATGTATGCTTTACAATTCATAGAGGTGGAGGAGAACTGACACGTATCACCGATCACATTTAATAAATAAGAAAAACAAATAACACGTATTGCTTTGGGAACGGTATTTTATTTTCCAACACTAGATTATGGTTGTTCCTTTTCAAAGGAGTTTGGTCAAAATTTTAACCATTTCTTGATTTATATTTAACAAAAGTGGCAGAGGGAGCAAGTCCTTAACAAGTTAATTTTTGGAACAACATAATTGGTTTACCATGTAAAATAAGAAAATATTAAATGATTAGTTAGGTTGTTAAATGACAAAGTTGTTAAGTAACTAAAATTTAATATTTTTAAAAGGATGCAAATGACGTTAGATAAGAGGAGAAAATCTCAATTCACGGTATGAATTAATACATTTAATTCAAAACGCGACATGATTTATATTTAACAAAAGTGGCAGAGGGAGCAAGTCCTTAACAAGTTAATTTTTGGAACATAATTTGTTTACCCTGTAAAATAAGAAAATATTAAATGATTAGTTAGGTTGTTAAATACCGAAGTTGTTAAGTAACTAAAATTTAATATTTTTAAAAGGATGCAAATGACGTTAGATAAGAGGAGAAAATCTCAATTCACGGTATGAATTAATACATTTAATTCAAAACGCGACATGATTTATATTTAACAAAAGTGGCAGAGGGAGCAAGTCTTAACAAGTTAATTTTTGGAACAACATAATTTGTTTACCATGTAAAATAAGAAAATATTAAATGGTTAGTTAGGTTGTTAAATGCCAAAGTTGTTAAGTAATTAAAATTTAATATTTTTAAAAAGATGCCAATGGGAGAAAATTTCAATTCATGATATGAATTAATACATTTAATTCAAAACGCATTTGCAAAGTACAAAAGAGTATAAATTAAGAAGTCTGAAATAAATTGTTTTCCAGTTAATGTTTGGTTTGATGAGGAATGCAAAAAGGCAAGGAGAATGTGTAAAGAGTCAAACAAGGATATAATAAAGCCCAAAGCTTACAAGTAGATATTAAGAAAGAAAAAGGTCGATTTCATGGTTTCAAGGAGGCAAGAACTAGTCTTCCTTCGAAAAAATAACACGAAATTATTTTGGAAGGAGCTCCAACCGAGAAAGATGCAGACTAAAAATAGTATTACAACTTCTAAATGGTTTGACTATGCAAGATAACTTTATGAGCAAGATCCTAAGGTTGACCCTCCCCCCCTTAGTGAATGTTGATATTGAACTCTTTACAGTGCAAAAGGTAGAGGTGGGTATCAAGAAGTTGGGTTTTAGAGAAGCAAAAGACTTAGCTAAACTCCAAGTAGAGTACCTAGAGTGGGGCTTAAAGATTTTTGCACCTCACATTACAAAAATTTTCAACAACAACATAAAATAGGGGTTCCCCACAGATTGGACAACTAATCTGGCAATACCTTTTTTCAAGAGTGGTGATGTCAATAATCCCTCCAATCATAGGACCATAATGATAAACCCCTTGTTTGCAAAGTTATTTGGAAGCATGCTAGAAAATAAAATCAGCGAATGGGCAAAAGAAAGAGATAAGTGTGCTAAAGGGAAAGCAGGTTTTAGATCTAAACATTCCAGAGTTGATCATTGTATAACTATAAGAAACATCATTGAAAAAGTTTGGGAGAAAAAGGAAGAAGCCTTTTGTTGCTTTGTTGATTTCATAAAAGCATTTGACACGGTTCCTATGGATAAATTGTGGCACAAAATGGAGGAACTTTGGGTTCCTAAACATTTGAGAACAGTTGTGCATTGGTTGTATGAAGAGATGAAAGTCAAAATTAGAACTTCAGCAGGCATTTCTGAAAGTTTTAGCGATATTGGGGTCAAGCAAGGTTTCCCATTGTCATCTAACCTTTTTGGTTTATATATCAACAAGCTTGATGAGTGGTTGAATTTGCAAGGGTGTGATGGTATCCATTTGGGAAAGTTTGATATAAGACTTCTTTTGTATGCAAATGACCTTATTCTGATTGTTAATTCTGCTCTTAGTTTGCAAGAGCACTTCCTATCCCTTGAGCATTTTTGTAGAAGGGCGGGGATGTAAGTACATATTAGCAAAATGAAAGTAGGGGTTTCTACAAAAAAAGAAAAGAAAACATAACCAACATAAGTTCTACTTTGAAGGCAACATTCTGGAAGAAGTTGCGGATTACAAATACCTCGGAATTGGCTTCAACAAAAATCTAAGTTGGATGGTTATAGAAAGAAAATAACTTTCGAGGGTTGGAAAGCATTTTATGCTTTTCAAAATAGGTGTTGAGAGGTAGAGTTGTGGGACTGGGAAACCACTCAAACTCTTTTTGGGCTTCTAGTGATTTCGATGATTCTCTATGGTTGTGAACTTTGGGCTAGCAGTACATTTGACATGCAATGGAAACAAATTGAGAAAATTCAGAAGCATTTGATTACAAAAAAATTCAAAACTAAAAGTGTAGTTCATTATGTTATCTTATTATGTGCGAGTCATAAGGTATTTAAAAACAAAATTGAGCAAATGGAAGAGGGCAGATGGCCTAAGGCTGCCTTTAATGACATATTGTTCAAAAGAAAGAAGACATGGATGCAACAAAATAAAAAATGGTTTAGTAAATGGGGTATTTGCTAGAACACATGTCCCATAAATAGTAAATAGATACAAGCTTTTGTTATGGATAAGTTCCACAAGCGTATTTGAGATAAGGTGTTAGGGAGAAATAAAAAGTAATATATTGAAGTGTTTAATCTCACCCATAATCATCAACAAAAAGTGTACATAGAGGCCAATATTTCTTGGAGAGCCAAAATTCGTATTGCTCGGTTAAGGACTAATTATCATCAACTCCATTGTGAAATAGGGCATTGGAAAAGGCCAAAAGAAGTGTGGGAGGAAAGAGTATGTATTTTTTGTTCGTCTGGAAAAGTGGAAACAAAAAGCATCTCATTTTAGAATTTGAGGCCTTCAAAGACAACAAGGAAAGTTATGCATATATTCTGAGCTAGCTCTTGGGATAATCTATTTAGCAAGGAGTTTCTCGAGAAGTTGGGAGCATTTATTCTAAGGTTTCATAGGAAAAGGGTTGAATACATCAACTAGATGAAGAAGCAATCTTTCCCATAGGCTATATTTAGCCTCGTGGATGTTAAAATATATTTCTTTCTTCTTTATTTCTAAAGCACATCGAAATCTCATTTATTGGGAGCCAGTGCATGGAATGGCCATCCCTCTATTTTATAAAGTGTCTCCTTCACAAATGCATCACCCAAAGTAAACTTGCTGCCCATTTTCCTAGGCATTCCAACAACATCGTAGTAGCAAAATTCAAGTATCTTTGATCCCCTAAAAATAATAATAATAAGTAAATAAGCAAATAAACTATACATATGTAACGACACTGAGATGAATGAAAAGATAAAAATATAGTAAGCTTATGCATGTGAAGATACTTAAAATCAAGATATGAATTTATGCATGTAAAGATGCTTAAAATCAGAACGTCAAAAACAATTTATATGATGTATATTCTTTGTTATCTATAGAAAAAAATGCAACCAATTGTAAAGCATCCAAGTCGTGTCTAATTTATATTTTTCATTGAATACACTTACAAGAGATAATAAGTATTGGAAAGGTTTCAGTAATTGGCAGGGTTTTCAAAATATTCTTAAAATCAACATCAAGGGCGTCTTTCTCAACTATCAGATCACTTTTAGATGAATCCTTGCATTCTTTTTGTTGTCATACTACATTTTCAACTTAGCATGGCAATTTTGTAAGTACAACACCATTCATTAAAATGGTTCTTATAGTATCATGAGTTGTACCCATAGGAAAAAATATTGCAAGAGGGAACATTTACCCAAGTCCTATGAATTAGGCAAATATCCTTGATTGCCTGATTTTATATGGTGACCAGTTTCTCTCTAAATAATCAGACATAATGTTAGCACAAGCTGCTGGGCCAAATGGGGTGGGGTATCATAGAGGTTAAAAATACCCTTCACTCATTGGAATCTTGGGGGACCAAAATTTACAAGATGATGATATATTGACTAGTCCCTTTATATCTGCTCAAAATATTTCGTGTATTTCAGGTTTGTATTGGTTAAGAGACAATGCCATTCCAAGAAAGATATTGAAATTTCCATTTCTAAAATGACAGTGAGAATGTTCAGGTTGAAAATTACAAGAAAATTTGTAGGAAGTGCACATTTCCTTTCTATCTACAAATACATCAAGGCAGAGAAATCAACATTAGAGTTTGGTCTTTTGCAAATACATCAAGGCAGAGAAATCAACATTATAGTTTGGTATTTTGCTTTTCATTGGTATCTCAAATACATCACGATCATTTCTAAACCTATGGTAGTCAACTTCGAGAAACATGAAGAGTCTTTATGACCATAGGCTAGTTATTTCAAAGATTAAAGCATACTTATTGCAACCATGAAACTGTCAATAATCTTAGCCCCCAACCTTGGCCATGTTTACCATGTTATGCAAAATAACTGCAATGACTCAAAAATACATGTCTTCTTAAAATTAAAGGTGAATGAAAACACACAAGAATATATATTTTGAAACTCATCAATATGAAATCATGAAAATTTGTTGAAGCTTATATGTTCCCAACAAAGATCTTTTCCCTTAGATTAAGGTAATTCAATTTTTTTATTCTCCAAGAGATATTAATGTGGACTAAAGGTCGATCAATTAATGTGAACTTTTATCAAAAACTATTTTCTCCTCTTGCCAAAGAAAATCATAAAGAAGAAGAGTATGTATGTTTTTTCATGAAATTGAAGAACACACCCTAGCCTTGGGTTTGGAGGACTCAGTGAAATAAACCGCAGTGTGAGGAAGGGATAGATTCACCTCTATATATGTTCATTAGTCACCTATTGAATGGGGATATGCTTTGGGTCTAGGATGCAATTCTCTCTCCCAACAAAGTAATTTTGGATTGGAGCGATGGTTGGCCTGCTCAATTATGGGAACTTAAAAGTTCCATTTATGCCATCCATCATTGCCCCTTCCATCAGACCTAGGGTTTTTGACCTCTGTATGCAATTGGGCATGCACCCCACTTCTCGCAGGATGATGAAGGAAATTAAAATATGTAGGTTGGTTTATTTACCCCATTCTACAGTGGGATTGAGACCTACCTAAAATGAAGGTGTCCTCCATTGTGTTATTCATGAAGAACCATAATATCTTTATTTGGATCAGAAATGGGAATTTGAATCATTCTATTCGATTCTGGATTGCATTAAGGAGATTAAAAGAGAAAAATACTCCCAAATATGCATATGAAAAGACTACCACAAATGTGTATTCCTAAAAACTAAACTGATTATATTGACTTTGATTATTAATTTCCAACCAGTCCATGAGCAAGAAAGATTGTCTATCTACTTGTAGAATCCATCAACATCATAAGAAAATTGGAGGATAATCATTATGTAAGAAGGCAATAGCCATAATTTTATCCTTTGTTCACCTGAGAATAGTCCTACATAAATATATAAGCCAACTACAATAACCAAGAGACCAAAAAACATCTTCTATTATAAAGCTTAAAAATTGATGAAACAATAATGAAACTTTACTTTCTAGGAAGGTACCCTCACCAACTCAGGAATAGGGGTCTCTGAGAGCAACATGGAGGTTGCATGGCCAAGGAACTCATCTTTGGAAAACTACCTACAAGAAGACATCCCCATAAACCATTTGCTATTTTTTGCACATTCTTCATCGGAATGTAGGATAAATGATTTAACATATATATCATGCTTCCCTTTCTAACTCCAAATGAGGCTCCGCTAATTTGTTTTCTTCGGTGCTGGGAATTTCTTTTTATATTCCAAATTGTAACAGAGTTTTACCTCATTTTCAATGTTGTGTACTCTTTACCTCTTTCTTTTGGACTAATGGTTTCCTTTGACACACTTTCATTATGAGTTGCACTTTCTAACTATATTGATGTTTTTGATAATTTTTAATTACCAATAAAATTTCTTAATTTCTTTTGTTTTCTTTATAAGACTCGAGAAAGGCTTTCAATTTTGTATCGACTAACATCATGGTATCTTAAGTCAGTGTTGTCTAGGCCTGGAAAATGAAAAAAAGTAATCATGCTTGTCTCATCACATATTTTCCGAACAAATTTGCTCGAAGCTCAAGTAAAAAGAAAGGGCTGTTGAGGGGGGTTGTAACTCTAAGTAGCCTATGACCTATTTTTCTAATGAAATGAAAAATAAAATCTTTACATAGGAATTATCATTCTTTTCAATATAAACCACCTCACAGAGGGAACATGCTAGCTCACAGAGGGAACATATCCATAGGGAAGCTATTACACCCCTCTTCCCAATATTTTTTGGCCACCTAATGGTACTCGTAAGTGTGCACTAATGCACTAAGGTGATACCTTTTAGAGGCATACCTTGAGATTGCATGATGTTGCTATTTTGTTGGATTTGAGGTAAATGCTTGGCCTTGGCACGATTTTGGCTAAGGCATCATGGACCTAACTTGGTGGTTGATTTTTAGCCCCACCCCAAGCAGAACCTGATCAGAAAAGGTAACAAGCTTGCTTCCAAATTATTTCAAAAACACTTGCAATTGATTGTGAATCGACAATTTTACCAGCCTTACCATTGTCCATTACAATACTTGAATTCTAAACATAGATAGTGTGCAAATGCCAATGGGGTATTTTTCAGACCGAAGCTTTTAAAAATGCACGCAACTTTACAATCATAATTACAAAAACAAAGAATATAGAACTAACCTTCAAAAAATCAACGAGGGTAAATAGACATCATTACGAAAATAGGAAGAACATTGATTCTGCAGTGTTAATATCAGTGAAAAGTCTATAATGATCATAAATAAAAATTAAAATCTGACTCGAATGTAAGGTTGAAATGACTAGAAATGTATGAGAAATTACTAGCTGAATAAAACATAATAGTATTTCATCTATAATATCTAGCCCTTGAAATACATTCCAATGATGTTAGAATGCACACATTGAACACCCAACGAATTCTCAGCACAAAGATAACCTGCACTTTGAACCCCTCCTATAGGGGGAGGTAAACATCATTAAAATATTAGCATATTTCATGTTTGTAAATCCATATGTTAAATAGAGATTAAAAACTAGAACTAGTTTGGGCTACTGGTATCTTGTATTTCTTGGATAGACATGCCGACCTTCATTTTCTTAAAACCACGTAGATTGCATACAAATACAACATGTGTACACATGGGTTGCCTTGTTTATATCAATTTATATATTTTAAAATTATATAATATTGAAATCTTAACGCATGAACTGTGTTGTTTATATCATTTATATATTTTTAAATTGTATAATATAGAAATCTTAACACATGGGCTGCATGCGGCCTCGTTTTTGTACCTATCATTTAAACTTATTTATCAATTAAAATGGATAGGGACTGATGCACATGTATTTTTACCTCTAGTGCTATGCCTAATGCATTTGGACGCATAAGAACCTTCTCAAGATAATTGTTAATTGTTATCTGCAACTAAGAACTTCGACTCCTAGGTTGCTAGGAGAATGAAAATTACAGAGCTTTCAGTTTGGGTATTCATAGTTCCTCCTTTTGATTTCCCTATTCCATATGAAAAATAAAGGAGATGAATGTGATCTATAATGGATCGTTCATTTCCATAAGGTTTAAGAGGGATCCAATAGGCCTTGCAGAGCATGACAAACAGTCTGAGCCGCCTTGAGGCAAGAAGCTTTGGTGAGAGCTTCATCCTGGAGATAATAAGGAATTGGGTCCTTAGTCCATCTCTCACCTCAAATATTTTAGTGGAAATAAATCCAAGTGTGATTACAGTGGGCTTGCTCATCCTCATCATTCCAAATCAAGATGTTCCACCAAATATTTCTTCACCTCGAAAGAATGGGTATAATTTCATTGTTTTTTTTTTTTATTTTTAATTTTTAATTTTTAATTTTATTTATTTTATTTATTTTATTTTTTATTGTGGCTATAAATTTTCCCTATATTTGAACATCTTAGTTAGTTCTTCTAGGCTTATAGGATCCTAACAAGAAATCCCCTTCATCCCTATGTTGTAATTAATTAGATACTATGACTTATGGGAGTTTAAGTATTGGCTTATAGTACATGAATAATAGGGACAAATTTAGGAAATTCATCAGTATGCTCTTACTACCTAGAGATATATTGTAATTTATAAGCTTATTGATTGTAATCCTCGTGAAAGATGAAACATGTGTTGGACCGCCCATCTATCTATTCTTGAACTACACCCTAAACAAGTGATTCAACAAGGCCCGCTAAAAGAACGTAGGCCGAAGCAAAATAAAAATAAAAATATATCCTGATTTGGGCCTAGAGTGACATACCAGACATGAGATTTTCCAAAGACAAGTATAACATCCGTGCAAGACACATATAGCATGCAAGTAGTGGTTAATGACATCAATTGAAAGTTATGCCCTCTCTGCCTTTCGCTCTTACTGTCGTGTCTTTCCTCTGCAAATGAGGAACTTCTTCAGGCCAAGGTTTAGGCAAGCTTTGTACCATTATACCAAAATCTCAATTAGCCAAGTATAAATAGAACCCAATCGCCATTTCATGGTCTTTCTCCTACTATTTTCCATTAGCCAAAGTTGTGGTGTTGTGTCTACTGGTTCTATATGGTACCTGGGCCTTAAAATATCCTCTAGCCTTATCTAGATTACCTTGCCTCTGCATAATTGAACTTGGAACCTTTTGGCTTGGTTGGCACTAAATATTTGGACGCAATATTTCGCCCGACCCTGTCTACATTTCTCTCTTACAATAGTGTCTTTCCTTTGTTAATTCCCTTATATCCTCATGAACATGTTCTCCCTAGTATGTTGTGAGTTGTCAGCTCTACAAATTTAAAGCTATGCATCACTGACACATCCTTTGCAAAGGCCCTCACACATGCTTTACTTAAGGATTTTATATGGTTAGCTATGAAAGGGTTCAAGCATTTATTTAAGCACAAATCAAAGAAGGAGTAGAGTTAGTCGATTTGGGAGTTGCTGGAGGAGAAGGAGATGCTTAAGAACTAGAGATGCATCCCAAAGGGTTACAAGAATGCATGTAGGAAGGCAATATTGAGGCCAATGTATTATGATTATGAGGATGAGTATGAGTGATCCAAAACAGACCTAACATAGACTTTTAAGTCTGTGAATTCTCCTCACAGAGGAAAAATGAAAGTCATTGGATGATTTTGAAAATAGTTTCATTTCGTAGATTGTTTCATTCTAAATCCAACGCAATTTGAACGGGCCAAAATGGACTCCGGACGAAGGAGTTATTGTAAAAAGAAGATTTGCCCAATGTCCTTGGAAAAGGAGGCATTTCTTATTGAATTTGGCCTAAGGGTTAATATTAGCCTTATGTGCTAAAAACCTTTGTTAAGTGCTAAACCTTTATAAAGCACATTTTACATTAAAATCCAGATAAAGCACGTGGGCAGTATCGCCCAAGCGGATCCGAAGAGTTTATGAAATATAAGCTAAACCTTTTGAGTTCTGGAAGGAGGGCAGTAAATGGTATTTTGGACAAGTTTCAAGTGGTAAATGTTATTGGAAGGGTTGCACCTGAATCCATACACCAGCTGACACGTAGCACGCAGCAGCAGAGAGAAAACTACTCTTTTCGGGTGGATAATCTTCGTGCAAGTGGGCCATCCGAAATGACTGTCATCCATTGGATTGGAGATCGTGGATCAATGGTGGAGATCGCATCGCAATATCACCAAAGGGAAGGACTTAACCATAGGCATGAGGGCATTATGATACACCGATGCAATGGGCTGATAGCGATAGCTTCGATAGAGCGATTGGTGAATCCTCGATATAAGGGCCATTACGATTGCGATATGTGACGACGTCGATCAATGATAGTGCCGATAGCGATATGTGATGTACCGATATCGGCGATCAACGATCGGTGGATCCCCAATATAAAGGGTCGTTTACATATGTAATTACGATTTGCGATCAAGGCATGGACTCGATAGGCTTATAAGCACAGTTTCATATAATTTGAAATCTAGATTTACGGGATTTTCAGTGTATTCCCGTGTATTGATGTTTTGGCCATTTCTTGGGTTTTAAGCATTCTGATTGTGCGATTGCGATTTTCGATGACAAGACAGACCTAATAGGTTTATCAATGCGATTGAATGCATTTTGGGTTCTGGTTAAATAGCTCATGATGCGTTTTTCCTGTCTATTTCTGTTATGATGTTGTGTTTGGAATTATGGTAGGAGGAAGACCAAACGACCAAGTTTCCCGCGCCGATGGTTCATTCCAATTATAAACTGATTCTTTTGTGAAACAATCAGGTTTCCAGGCGTTAGAGGACTGTAACCAAATGGTTATAAATACACAGAGAACACAATTGACAGAGGGATGCATAGAGGCCAAGAGTAAAAATAGAAAACATAGAGAAAGAGGATTCCTAGAGGTGCAGACAAAGGAATGCTTAGAGAGAGCTCAGAGAAGCTCGAGAAGTCCAGAGATGCTCCAGTGAGTGTGTGGGGCAGAGTAAAGAGGTTGCGGAATCCATGGGAAGGCCCAGCGAAGTCTTGGAGGCAGAGTAATGCACATAGGCAACTTAGAGAAGCCTAGAGCTGTTTAAACACTAAGGAATCCAAAGGGAAAGCTCAGTATATGCCAGGAGGGAAATTTGCGGAGTGAGGAAGGGTCGCGCAGAGAAAAAGGCTCAGTGAATGCTCAAAGGGAAGCTCAGAGAGCCACAGAGCCAGAGCGCTTGACAGAGGCATAGCCACCCGAGGTTGGAGGCAAAGCTGTAGAGCCAAGGAGCTCAAATGGATTTCTAAAGGGCCATGAAGCTGCAATGAAGTTCAGACCAACAAAGAGATCGAAATGATCAAGCTATTACTCGTGACTGTCATACTAAAGACAGAAGAAGGATTCCAGAGACAATACAGAATTATGAGGGAGTCAGAAAGGCCAAAAGCTCAAGAAACTCAAAGCACTGACTGAAGGAGTCAAGTCCAGATAATTATAGATCTATCTACAGTTGAAGGTCAACCAGGGGTAAGATGGCATTCTGAGCCCATAAGTATAGTTGTAAACCTATGGAGTTGAGTGTGGAACTTGTAAAATAATTTAAGCCATAATCCCAAAGAGCTAAGTCGAGTTGACAAGAGCTCACAGAGATGTAGCCCAGGAGGTTTGGTTGAACTCCTAATTAAACTTGTTGTCTTTATGTTTTGCTTATTGGCTGCACTGTTTTATTGTTATGTGTTTTATTTTAGTTTAAGAAAATGAATATAAGCACTCAAACAGTTTAAAGGAAAACACAAGCATACACCCATTTCAAGTTCTTAATTCTGCAATTATCAATCATAAGCATAGACGTGGGGAATATATATAAGCCTTGGAGTGAGAGAAGTTCTTGTAAGCAAGACAAGAATCCTTTAGGCCCCATTTCAGATCAGGTGGCATCAGAGCATCAGGTTGATTAACCCCACCTTCAAAGAAGGTGATATCAGAGCTTAAGTTATACCAGAGCAAGTGGTATCATGATGCAGGTGATATTAGATCAGGATTCTTGATTGACAGAGCAATTTATATGCTTTTTTTACTTGAAAGGTGTTCAAAAAGTAGAAAGAATTTAGCTGTTTGATTGTTTGTAAACTGACTATTGTTTGAGTTTGTAGAGGTGAAAGCTATTGATAGCTAAGTCCAAGAGAGGACAAGAAGTAAGAAGGGTTGAAGGCATTCTTCTTATCCCAAATGACCTCAAAGCAATCCTTGAAGCACAAGAGGTTTTTTGAAAAAGGTTGCTTGAATAATCTCTTTGCTAATCTTGTTTGAATTTCTTTTGTTCATTTTGACAATGACAACTTCTACAAGTGAGTCCTCAAATTCTTATTTCTTCACAAGAGTCTTTGATGAAGACATGAAGCAAGACTTGTCCACCATGATGGATATGGTGAGAGAGATGTATGAGGATGGAAGGAAGAGCACCGAACTTAGAGAGCAGTTGAATTCCATGAAGGAAGAGAAGCAGTTGCTTTCTGACAAATTGCAGGAAATGGAGAGGCAACTTCATATTGCAAATATGAACCTAAAAAGGGTGCATGAGTTGGAGACATAACTCCTTGTTACCAAAGAAGCCTTAGTCAAGTATCAGCCTGAAGAAGAGGTAAACAATTCCTGTTTGTCTTCAAATTCTTCTAAGAATGTTTATGTTGGTTCTTTTGAAAAACATACCAAAGGCATAGGGTCCAAGTTAATGTCAAGATGGGATATGAAGGAAAAGGCTTGGGCAAACATGCACAAGGTATTGTTGAGTCAATAATGGTTGAGGAAAGGCCTAAGTATTTGGGTCTTGGCTATGGATAACCTTATGGAGAAGGCTCCAAAGCTTCCATGAAGACAATTGAAACAGTTCCAAGAAGGAGTTTCATTTCAGGTCTTCTACCTCAAAAGTGTAAAGATTATATTCATGGGGAATGCAATAGCTTGAAACATAATTTGCAAAAAGAAGGTGTATATTAGTATGCACTTGAACTAGAGAGTTGTGGAAACTCTGAAAGCAATGAAGAGATTGATGGTGTTCCAAAGGGAGCTATTTATTTATTCAATTCACCTCCTCATGAAGGCAATAAAGGTGAAAGAGAAAGGTATAAATCTAGTTCTAATCATATTCCTTTTGATTATGTTCAGCTTTGTAAATTTCCATATAAGTATGGGAAAATAATTGCATGTTCCTTTTGTGGTTTGGATAACCATAATGTTTCTAGATGTTGGAAGAGAATGGCCACATACAGGAAATTTTTGAAGGAAAATAAACAAAGAGCCAAAGGTCCATTGGACAAAGAAAATCATGATGTCAAGAAGATGCACATGTGTTGCACTTACTGCCATAAGCAAGGACATATTGCTACAACATGTTGGACTTTGAATTCAACTATGCTTCCACGAAACTTGAAGAAGGTGGAAAGAAAGAATGGCAGGGATGGGAATAAAGATCCTATGATTGATGTGTTTTAGGATGATTCACATGTTGATGCTGATGTGCAGACAAAGGGAGGACCTTTGAAATGGATTGGTAAGAAATGGTTAGAGTTCTTATCCAATTAAAGTTGCATATCTTTTGATGTGAACAAAAATATATCACATCTATTTGTATTTCTTTGTTAATGAGATGCAAGTTGCAAGGTTTTACCAAGAAGGTGAATGGAAAAGTTGAGTAGGAGACTCACTTTATTGCTGCAACATTATGTTCATTTCAGCTTCGAAAGTACAATGTACTTAAGCAAAATTTGAAGGATGAAATGCATGCATGAGAATGATGTGCATGAACACATGGATGTTGATGATTTCCTTGTATTTAAACATGTATGTGTGATTAACTTGAAGGGTTGATTACTTTGTTCTAAACATGCATGTAATGCAATATTGACTTGAGAAAAGTTGATTTGGTCTCCAAGATGGAGATGATGATGAAGTGTTTCATCTTTGAAAAAGAACTGTAGAATTGTTTTTCTACATGCTTGACTTGAAGGGTCAATCACTTTAAAGGCATGTGTGTCGGCTTGTTATCTAGTCAATCATTTGTATGCAGATGTAAAGACATGGAGGTGTACACAAGATATGAAATCTGGTTCTTTTGTTGAAGCAGGAGTTTAGGCCAACCAATTGTTGTCTGTAATCCTGTTGTTGTTAAAAATTGTTGTTGACAGTATGCCAAACATGTACAAATGAAAATTTTGTTAAGCAGATGTAACTTCACATTGGTTTGAGCCACCTTGGATCAATGATCAAGGCAGAGAAGTTCAAACTACCTTCTGTAACCTTCTCAACAGGAGTTCTGCAAGAAGTCAAGGAGGAAGACAGTTCTTCCCAGGAGGACAAGCACATCCAAGAAGGAAGTGTACAAAGGCTTTGGTTCAGAGGCACTATGCAAGGCAAGTGTATGGAGGCTGAAAGAAGAGGGTGAGGTACTCTCATTTACTATTCAGATTAGTATATTAGTCTTTTGGAGTCCAAAATATTTTTAGTGGGAAGGCGTGATCCAAAACAGATCTAACATAGACTTCTAAGTCTATGAATTCTCCTCACAGAGGAAAAATTAAAGTCATTGGATGATTTTGAAAATAGTCTCATTTCGTAGATTGTTTCATTCTGAATCCAACGCAATTTGAAAGGGCCAAAATGGACTCCGGACGAAGGAGTGATTGTAAAAAGAAGATTTGCCCAGTGTCCTTAGAAAAGGAGGCATTTCCTATTAAATTTGGCCTAAGGGTTAATATTAGCCTTATGTGCTAAAAACCTTTGTTAAGTGCTAAACCTTTATAAATCGTGTTTTACATTAAAATCTAGATAAAGCATGTGGGCAGTATCAGCCAAGCGGATCCGAAGTGTTTATGAAAAATAAGCTAAACCTTTTGAGTTCTGGAAGGAGGGCAGTAAATGGTATTTTAGACAGGATTCAGGTGGTAAATGGTATTGGAATGGTTGCACCCGAATCCATACACCAACCGACACGTAGCATGCAGCAGGTGAGAGAAAATTGCTCTTTTCAGGTAGGTAATCTCTGTGCAAGTGGGCCATCCAAAATGACTGTCATCCGTTGGATTGGATATCGTGGATCAATGACAGATATCACATCGCAATATCGCCGAAGGGAAGGACTTAACCACAAGCATGAGGGCATTGTGATACGTTGATGCGATGGGCTGATAGTGATAGTGCCGATAGAGTGGTCGGCGATCGATGTTCGGCAAATCCCCGATACAAGGGTCGTTGCGATTACGATATGTGACAGCACCGACCAGTGATAGTACCGATGCAAGGGGGCCGATATTGATATGCCGATGCGATGGGGCCAATAGCGATATGTGATGCGCAAATATCGGTGATCAGTGATCGGTGGATCCCCAATATAAAAGGCCGTTGACATATGCAATTGCGATTTGCGATCAGGGCACGAACCCGATAGGCTTATAAGTGCGATTTCATATAATTTGAAATCTGGACTTACGAGATTTTCAGTGTATTCCTGTGCATTGATGTTTTGGCCATTTCTTGGTTTTAAGCATTCCGCCTGTGCGCTTGCGATTTGTGATGACAGGACAGACCCGATAGGTTTATGAATGCGATTGAATGCATTTTGAGTTCTGGTTAAACAACTCATGATGCATTTTTCCTGTGTATTTCCATTATGTTGTTGTTTTTGGGATTATGGCAGGAGGAAGTCCAAACGACCAGGTTTCCCGTGCCGATGGTTCATTCCAATTATAAACTGATTCTTTTGCGAAACAGTCAAGTTTCCAGGTGTTAGAGGACTGTAACCAAATAGTTACAAATACACAGAGAACACAATTGATAGAGGGATGCATAGAGGCTAAGAGTAAAAACAGAAAACACAAAGAAAGAGGATTCCCAAAGGCGCAGGAAGAGGAATGCTCAGAGAAGCTCGAGAAGCCAAGAGATGCTCCAGTGAATGCATGGGCAGAATAGAGAGGTTGCGGAATCCATGGGAAGGCCCAACGAACTCTCAAAGGCAGAGTAATGTGCAGAGGAAGCTCAGAGAAGCCCAAAGTTGTTTAAATGCTGAGGAATCCAAAGGTAAAGCTCAGTATATGCTAGGAGGGCAGTTTGCACAGTGAGGAATGCTTGCATAGAGAAAAAGGCTCAGTGAATGCTCAAAGGGAAGCTCAGAGAGCCGCAGAGCTAGAGCGCTTGACAGAGGCATAGCCCCCCGAGGTTGGAGGCAAAGTTGCAGCGCCAGAGAGCTCAAATGGACTTCTAAAGGGCCATGAAGCTGCAATGAAGTTTAGACCAGCAAAAAGATCGAAATGATCAAGTTGTTGCTGGTGACTGTCATACTGAAGACAAAAGAAGGATTCCAGAGAAAATACAGAATTCTGAGGGAGTCAGAGAGGCAAAAAACTCAAGAAGCTCAGAGCACTGACTGAAGGAGTCAAGTCCAAAGAAGCCTAGATCTATCCGCAGCTAAAGGACAACCAGGGGTAAGATGGCATTCTAAGCCCATAGGTATAGTTGTAAATCTATGGTGTTGAGTGTGGAACTTGTAAAATAATTTAAGCCATAATCCCAAAGAGCCAAGTCGAGTTGACAAGAGCTCACGGAGACGTAGCCCAAGAGGTTTGGGTGAACTCCTAATTAAACTTGCTGTCTTTATGGTTTGCTTATTTGCTGTACTGTTTTACTTTTATGTGTTTTATTTCAGTTTAAGCAAATGAATATAAGCACTCAAACAGTTTAAAGGAAAACACAAACATACACCTATTTCAAGTTCTTAATTCTGTAATTATCAATCATAAGCATAGATCCGTGGAATATATATAAGATTTGGAGTCGGAGAGGTTCTTGTAAGTAAGAAAAGAAGCCTTTAGGCCCCATTTCAAATCAATGAGTTGGTTAACTTTGAAGATGTTGGGATTTTATATGCTACCGCAAGTCCAAGTTTTTGATAAACTCTAGTAAGTCTTGATGCTAATGCTTATTCTAATGGATATTGTGCTTTTTCAATATTCTCAGATCTGCATATGTCAATAGAACAAGGATTTGGTGCATGAATTGATGAAAGAAAATCAAATCAAGATTTTGAAAGTACTGCATGCAACATGTTGTCTCTTCCATTTTCTCCATTTGAATCGAAAAAAAGAAGTTAGCATCATCAATAAAGCAGAGAAGTTCGTTGTCATACAGAAACAATGTTCGAAGGTAAGTAGCATCATAGATAGAAGAATAGCCTACAACAGCAAGGCTCTAGGCAGTTGATTTGGTTGTTTCAGCAATTGTTTCAGTTGATGAAGCAAATGTGAATTTTGTTGATTAAAGGATTGTAAGTATTAGCTGCCTTTCTATTTTGTGCGATAGGTGTTAAAAGCATACATAAGGTGCTATAGGTGTGTCACTGGTGTTAAAAGCAAACATAAGGGTGCTCTGCAATCGATGCAAATATGAACATGTGAATAGTTGCAACAAGGAATTCGACACAATTTTGTTTGTCCTTGTTGTTATGCCAGATGACATTTATCATCCTTAAAATCTTTGTTGGGACAACATAAAATTGGTAGCAATAAATGATTATAAATTAATGTTAACATTAGTTACAATTTAGCAAATAAGAATCAAATAAATGCATTCAATAAACATATTCTATGTGGAATATCAACCAAATGGTCTCTTTGCCTCGATAAGAGGCCAAATAAGACCATCAATTATCTTATTGGCCCTCAAATTATTGTGTCAATTTGATAAGTTGACAACTTGAAAATTTTATATTATTATCAACAAGGACTAATGCTAAATAATATAATCGATTACTATAGTCCCATGTCGTCTGACGATAGGGACTAATAAGGTAATAAAGGTAAATGTAGAACATGACTTTAATAAATTTATTTTAGTGTTAAGATTCTTTTGTATTTTTTTTATTCATTAAAATTTTAGCTATTATAAATTTATTACCTAAATATTATTTCATATTTAATAAATCATGAAAAATAAATGATATATTTTTCTACAAACATATATTATTTTTTAACATTAGATTATGATTTTTTTAATTAATCATTATATCTTTGTTTGTATGTGTTAATTTACATTTAATATAAATAAATAAAGCATATTTTTTGTAAATATAATTTATATTTTTTTAAATACTTATATAGGTGTGTGGAGTAATATGCACTGGGGTTTTTGCAGGGCTTGAAACTTCATGTGATAGTCAATATTTCTCTCAGTAAACGTGCGTTTATATGCAACTTGGTCAAGGTGAACTTGTGTATACCTTTATTTCTTCATTCTTTGTAGTTTGAACTGTAATTATTTGCTGTTGACATGCTGCACTGTGATCCTTCATCTGAGTGAGTTGCCATCAAGGACAACACCTGTATCCTAATGCCAAGAATCTCCCCCTTTGGACTTGATGGCAACAACAACACCAAGTCACTCTCCCCCTTTGACATCAAGGGCAAAGGGTGGACCAAGATATTTTCTCCCTTTGAAATATATTATGTTGTTCATGCTCCCCCTGAGTACATGTTGAATTCTCTGATTGAGCTCCCCTTTTGTACATGCTGAGATGCACTGAAACCATCCATGCTCTCCATGAGCATAAGCAGAGTCTGCAAAAAAATATTTTCTAAAAGAATGACTCTATAACTGATCCGGATTTAAACAGGAATGCAATAAAATACAGAGATAACCATATACACAAAGATGGAGCGGAAATAATTCTTCATTTCATTAATGGAAAATACTGAAATATGCTTACAACCGAAAATAGAAATAAACCAGCTAGGGCGATGGTAGCTTATCTCTGAGAAGAGATGTGTGGCTACATGCCTCTGAACTGTTCCGAAACTGTGTTACAATGAGGCTCGAAGGCCTATTTATTGTTGAGAAACAATGGAAAACCCTTCACATTCCAAAACCTAACCCTAGAAGATGAAACGCCAAATTGTGGGCCCCGTTTTGGGTAAATTGGTACATCAATTTCCCGGGGTCGTAACTTTGGCATACGATCTCCGTTTGACGTGCATGATAGTTCGTTAGAATTCTTTTGAGGATTATCATTAGTAGCAACACTAGCTTAATCCCTTTTTCTCTTCTTGTTCTTAGAATTATTGGGACATCGATTCTTATAGTGTCCCATCATGCCATTAAATTACGACTTAAATGCAATTATGAAGGCCGGTACTAGTTACATTTTTGAATAGGTGGAAGGTGAATATAGAAGATAAAGGCAGTTAGAATTAGAAGGTGCATGTGGCAGGTAAAGACTGGACATGTGCCTAGAGCTAGCAAGATATTACTTGTGTTGAGGAGGTGTAAATATATGAAATGCTCTCATTAGTTTCTTAGTAGGAAAGGAGTGTAATGCTTAGGGAGGAGCTACTCGCACTGTAGTTCAAGGACAACCTCTATTATATTTCCAAAATTTCATGATACTAGAACTTTGAATATCTTTCACAATAGCTAATACACTATGGCACATGGAATAATAGAAGAGATAATATATAAGGAATAAAATAAATAAAAAGCAATAACACTTTATATAATTTTAATAAAAAAAAGTGTACGAAGAAAAACCAAGGCTCCTCTTATTTAATTAAAAGATATTAAAATTAAAAAATAAAGGTGTACAAAGAAAAACAAATAAGTATTTTATATTTTTTAGGCTTCTTTGTGTCGGAGATGGGTTGAGTATGTTTATAGGGATTAGTGAAATATATATATATAAGCTTAGTATAGTATGTGATGTGATGTCATTCATTCTGTGAGCGGCGGCAGAGTGGACAATTAAGGTGACCACGCATAAACCATTCGTTTATGCACTCTGAGTGGTATAGGTGGTCGCATCGCAGTCGCCGTGCGGGTTGACTTATTTTAAAAGGGCCTCAAAATGGCTTCGGAAGTTCAGGACCCGAAAAACTGCTAAAAATAGTAAACTGTGCTACAATTTAGGAAACTGAAAAAAAGAGACAATTGTGGGGGTCCAAATGGGATAGGTGGGTGGCCACCAACATCCACCTGGATCATTCCTCCCCCCTTAGGAAGCAATGGTCCCCATCGCGTTGAGTTCCTCCATCTGCTGAACTTGTTCTGCACTGTCTGATGTGTCCAGTAATGGTGGGAAGCATGGTCGACGACGGTCCACATCGAACACTTGGTGCAGGTGAAAGAATGGAGGAATGCTGTGCTCCAAAGCATTGTTCCCCACAAGCTTGGTACTGCTGTAAGGACCATGTTGGAGTGGTCTGAGCTTCTGATGGGCTCTTGTAAGGCGCTCTTTCTGCAGATGTAACCAAACTTTGTCGCCCACCTGAAACTTATGTGGTACCCCTGTGGGTGAGGAGAAGTTGTTCCTGTGTTTTTTCATGATCGTATCCCTTTGCTGCTGCTGCTGCTGCTGTGTGGAGGAACCCTTTACGAGGGTCATGGATGTAGCAACGATCTTCCCCTTACTTTGGGAGTGAACCATACAGATGAATTTCCTGGTCTGTGAGATGAGCTTGCTGCCTTTCTTAGCAGTGATCAAAGATGCGGCAATAGGTGGGGCTACCTCTGGTATCCTGTATAATGAATTATTCAAAGAAATAATGACAGCACGAGGCCTTGACTCATACACAGCATGTCGCCTCCACAAGTATGGTTGTCCTAATAATACATCACAAACATCCAGAGGTGTAACATCACACACTACCTCATCGGTGAATGGTTTGATGCTGTAGGGAAGGCGACACTGCTGGCGAACTTTGAGATCTCGTCCTTCATGAATCCACCCGATACTGTACGGCTGCGGGTGTGGTGTAGTCAGTAGGCCCTACCGCTTCACGACCTCTGCTAAAATAAGGTTCTTTTGGCTGCCACTGTCAACAATGAATTGTAGCGGCGAACCCTTCA
>APFE030317011.1:20137-69577 GCA_000404065.3 Pinus taeda | reverse complement strand
AATTGTCCTCCAAATTCGACATGAAAGATCTTGGTGCTGCAAACTATATTTTGGGCATGGAAATTAAAAGAGACCGGGAAAAGAGGAAGCTCTGGTTAAACCAGAGGAAGTATGTCGAGAAAATACTGCAAAGGTCTTATATGCAGGATAATAAATCGGTGAAGGTTCCTATTCCTATAGGTGTGAGGTTATATGTCGAACAATGTCCCAAGACACAAGAGGTAGAGGACATGTCCCGTGTTCCATATGCAAGTGCAGTTGGTAGCCTGATGTATGCAATGGTCTGTACGAAACCAAAAATTGCACATGCATTCGGAGAATTGAGCAGGTTTATGTCAAAACCAGGGAAGGAGCACTGGACAATAGTGAAGTAGGTTTTCAGGTATTTGCGTGGCACTAGTGATTATGGTTTGTGCTACCAAGGAAGACCAGGATTGGACAGAGTGTTGGATATTCATGGCTTTGTTGATGCAGACTGGGCTAGAGATCTAGATCAGAGAAGATATACAAGTGGGTATGTGTTTAACCTATTTGAATGTGTAGTCAATTGTATGAGTAAGAAACAATTTGTAGTGGCACTATCAACTACACAGGCAGAATACATGGCAACCACTCATGCAAGCAAGGAAGCAGTTTGGTTCCAGAGATTGTGTTCAAGTATGGGGTTAGTACAGGGAGCTATAAGGATAGACTGTGACAACCAAAGTGCAATTTTCTTGGCAAAGAACCCTAAATATCATTCAAAGACAAATAACATTGATGTTCAATATCACTTTGTGAGGGATATGATAGAAGACAAAAAGGTGTTGTTGGTGAAGGTTGACACTTTGAAGAATATTGCATATGCATTGATAAAATTTGTTAGCTCTGAAAAGTTCTCTTGGTGTAGAGAAACAATGGGCACTGCAAGGTTGGATAAATGACTAAGCTCTCTTGTGGTCTCCTATGGAAAGAAGACAACAAGTGGGAGAATGTTAGGTTGTGTTATATTCTTTCCACGACTAGTTGGGGAGTTAGAGGGGGGGCAGAGCCCCCCCCCTTCATTGCGAAAATTGCGTAGCAGGGGGGTCACAGGGGGTTTGAAGGGTGCAGTTAACCCCACTCTATGGGGTTCGGGGTTTTTTGGACCCTATATTAGGTTGGGCGGACCTACCTATGGTTTTGTGCATGTTTTTTGCGCATGGTTTTGGACGCGATGGTTTTCGGTCCATGGTTTTGGATGCGATGGTTTTCAGTCCATGGTATTGGATGCTTTGGCATGTATAAATATGTATTATAACATTGAAAGTGACATAATGAAAAATCAAGCTGGCAGTCCCGGTTTTGCGATCCAGGGGAAAATCTCTGTGTATATGTGTTTTATGTGTTATGCTCTGGCATTGTTTATTTTCTGTGTTTTAGAATTCGTATGCAAGTAATTTCTGTACAAGGTTAAAACCTACATCTTCACCCAGATTCTTCATACAATTAACAACCTCATCTATACGTAAGAAGTAACTAGTTATACTTTCATCATTGTGCATCTTAAGAGTTTCATACTGAATTCTGAGAGTTTGAAGCTTATAACGTTTTACCTGATAGTCTCCTTCGTAGCTCAGAACGATTTTGTCCCATATTTCTTTGGCTGATTTGAGCTACATGACTTTGACAAATTCTGATTGTGACTGACTTCCCTGTTGGGTAGAGGAGGTCCTGCATAACAGTTTTGGGGGCTTAGAGCCTATAAATTAGGATAAAGATATTGTAAAAATTTCGAAATATCCAAAGAATGTAATAGATCGAGTCAAAGGGTTGTTTGCCCAAGAAATAATATAGAAGAATACGAAGTAAGTCGGCTTTCCCATGGTCTGCAGACCATGGGAAGGTATAAATAGAGCGAGGCTCTATGGGTAGAAAGTAGTTTTGCGGGTGTACTTTTGAATCTGAATAGTAATGTGTTTTTGAAGAACAAAGTCTTGAAGCGTCTGTAAGTCCGAGTCAAGGGTGTGGGTAGATAGATAGAGGCTCTGCAGTTGTGTGTGCAGAGGCCTAGTAAAATCCACAGCTGTGTGCGAACTCCTGCAACTGAGTTCACAGGGTAGATCTGGATGTATTGGTGAAGAAAGTGAATAAAGATAAGTTGATTCTAAAATTCTGTGTAAATTCTGAATTATTGTGGATCTGGCTAATTTATGGTTGATATAACTGTTTGATCTATGCGCATATGCTTATGTTATGAATCTATATCTTTTATGAGTGCGCGAACTGGTTATTTATGGTAAAGGTTTGCTTAAAGACCATAAAAAGTAGATCTAATCTATAACTAGTGCATTAATGAGTATTAAGGATTTTCCTGGGTCCGGATCTACGCAGAGCAGAGTGGTGTGAAGCCACAAAACAGTGTGCGAACCCTTCAGACCACATCAAGACATCCCAAGGGTGCATAAACCTGGTTCCAGCACCCTCCCCTGCTACCTCGAGTGAGACCTCAGTCTGTGCTCCATGGGCTATTTCCAAAAGGGCCGGTAGCTGCGGGATTTGTTGGGCTAAATAACTCTTCCGAACCTGGGTCAAGCCCATACAAGCCAACAAATGGTTTCGTTGTCGAGATCAGGATCTTCCTAAGGGGTGTCTGATGTCAGAATACTAGAGCTCTACAAGGAAAGAGCTTGAAGATTGATTGGATCAGGAGCAGTACGAGTTTATAGAACACTGACGTGCAAGCCAAAGGTTAACAATGACGAGCGCGATGTAGCTAACGGTATTTAAAGGAGTAGGAAGTGAAGGTCTAGGACAATTTTGGTTCGTGGTAGCGGTGGTACGTGCAGCGCATGGAGTTACAGATGATAACATCAAGAAGGCTACTTTAGTTAGCGCATTGCAGGACCGAGCGCTGACATGGTATATAAAGTACTCAAGCGCTAACCCGCATGTAGGGACGGTGGAGATCTAGAGCGAATTAAAAAAAGAATTTGTTCAGAAAAAATTAGAGACATAGTCAGTCATTGGGTTCAAAGAGATAGCAATGCTACCGGGTGAAACCCCGTGGGATTTGGATCAGAGGTTAAAAAGCACAATTCGCGAGGCTAACATGACATTGATGGATCCATAGAATTGCGCGTGGTTCGTGGTGTCATTGACACCACATCTAAGGATGGCGCTATCACAACAAAAAATCTCAATGCAAGCTGAAGCATTAGAAACCGTAATGAGATTGCACAAAACCCCAATACAAGATCTGGGGTTGGGAGTTCAACAAATCCATGTGCAGATACAAAACCTGTATTTAGAAATGTAGAATTTAAAACAAGAACAGGCACCTCGCCCACGAGCTCGGGAGGAAGTATGGTGTATAAAGTGTCGGAGCCAGGGTCATGATAAAGATCATTGTCTGGTTTTTGCAAACTATGCAGCAGCGGGGGGACCAATGCTGTTGCGACCAGAGGCACAGGCAGGGTTGAGTGCAGTGCCCGCACTCTAGTGCATGATATGTTAGGAGGGAGGAAAGCATGCCACAGACAATTTTCATCTATTATAGAACATGAGACAACCGCCCCCCCCCCCCGAGCGCCTGTTTTGCAACTTTTGCAGATCAGTGGGCCACAAATAATGAGACTGTCATAGTTATCAACTATTGATGGACTAGTCACCTACCTACATAATGCAGACTAAAGTGTGAGGTTAGGATCCAGCCACGGTGATAGCGCATAGTGGGTTCTAGGGACGTGGACGAGGACGGGGAGGAATGGGGCCAGGAAGGGGTCGCGGCCAGCTCCTCTGTTACAACTGCGGAGGACCAGGTCACTATGCGTGGGACTGTACTAATTTGACTAGAATATCATGCCCTTATTGTGAGCAATTCAATCACGAACTAATAGATTGCCCCACACTGATAACACATATTTGTGAGAAAAGGGCAGCACAACCTACGACAACACAGAACATCTAGATGATGAGTTCCAAGCCACGTGAAGAAGATCCCAACCTAAATATGGTGCTCATAAGTGGCATGGTCACAAGAGAAGATAAGGGGGAACCAACCAAGGAGGGCATAGGAATTCACAAGGGGATAGGTCTGGAAGCTAGGGAGAGCTTCGTGGCGATCTCTACCCTAGGTAATAGGGATCAATCCGAGCTAAGGGATCCCTCGATGCTGACTACCTTTTTAGAGACCTGCATGAAATTTCTTTGCGATAATAGAGCAGTTAAGGGCTTGCAAGAATTTATAAATAGGTGCATAGGGTCAAGTGAACCTCACGTGATACGAAAATTGGGAAAACATGCATCATGGACTGGACAGGAAATGTGGTTAACAACATAGATTGGTGACTATGAAATGGACTAAACCATTCTAGACCTGGGCTTAGATGCAAGTGTACTACCTAGACAGATGTGGGAGCGCATGGGCAAGCCCATGCTACGATGGTCTCCTATTCAATTGAGAATGGTGAATCAACAAAAGATCTTGTCCATGGGAAGACTGCAAGGGATTACGATAGATATAGAATGTGCGAGCACCCGAACAGACTTCGAGGTAATCGAAATTGTGGATGAAATTAGTCCTTACCCTGCCTTATTAGGAATAGACTGGGCCACTGACATGAATGGAGTTATTAATTTGAAGAAGTGGAAAATGATCTTTGAGAAGAGGTTGCTCCATGTAGTCATTCTATTAGATCCGGCTGAAGGATTGCATTACACTGAACCCGTGCGCAACGAAGGAAGTGATGATGAATTAGATTGTATTTACAAAATCACTACAAGACATCAAGTGAGGGATAATCTGACAGTGGAAGGAAGAATATCATGGGAGCATGCAGACTCCCACACCAAAGATTTAGACGAAGAAGAGGAGCGATGGCTTAACCAGCTGAATGGAGTAACCACGTTAAACTGCAATATGGTGACTAAATCGTTGTGCTGCGTTAAAGCTCTGGATTGTGAACTACCAATGTATGATGGGCTAACAGTAGTCGATGAATTCTTGATAAAATTTGAAAGCATGGTACCAGAGCACTAGCGGTTCGTTGCGTTGAAATGGGCATTGTGTTCTATGCCTGCACGTTGGTGGGGCACACATGAAGGATCCTTCGAAAATTAGCGCAACTGTAGGTGCATGATGCAGATACGATATGGGAGACCAAAACTATGCATAACAAAGAAATATGATGGATGGGATGATTCGTGCATGCACTTGACCAGATGGGTCCAAGCTTATGGAGAAGAGCCTCAACAGGAGCGGGTACACTTATTTTATCATACCCTAGACGTCATCCCAAGGAATTGGTATACTGAAATGGAGCTCCGACATGGCACAGGCGAATGGGATATCTTGTGCGAAGGGTTTCTGTCAACTTTCCTCTTTAAGGATCAATGGATGGATACTGTGGACGACGCGTTGCAGGTGGTAAAGGCCACTATCTTCAAAATACCATCGAAACTAGAGGAAATCATGCAGCTGGACTGGTCGCGATAGTTGAGCCAGGCCCTGGAATGTTACAATGTGCAGATAGAAGATGATGAGGATGACCCTAGAAACATCAATATTCCAGAAACAGAGGGGATTCACGAGGTGCATGGACCAACAATCGAGGATCTAGACATCACCGCGCCATTGAAAACAAAACAAGTAAACATCATAACAAAGGAAGTGCCGAAGTATGCAACGCTGGGACACTATTGGGAAAAGGTGATTGAGTTGCTTCAAGAATACCAAGACTTGTTCCCTACAAAAATCACGGAGTTAAAAGGAATCCTCATTGACCTGGGAATGATGAAGATAGCCCTGAAGCTGGATGCAAAGCCAGTTAAGCAGTGGCCTTACCAGTTGAATCCAAAATACAAAGCGAAGATTCGCAAAGAGTTGGATAAGATGCTTGCAATAGGAATAATTGAACTGGTAGAAGAGTCCGACTAGGTAAGTCCAATGGTTGTGTAGGAGAAGAAATAAAAGGGTGAAATTCGCATTTGCGTCGATCTCAGAAAGCTCAATGATGCATTTTTCAACAATCCCTTTCCGACGCCATTTACAGATGAAGTACTAGAGAATGTGGGAGGATTGGAAGCCTACTCCTTCACGGACAGATTCTCAGGGTTCCACCAGATCAAGATCGCGCCAGAGGACAAAAGTAAGATAACTTTCACCACCGAATGGGGATGTTTTCAGTATTCGGTGATGCCATTTGGACTAAAGAACGCACCGGCGAAATTCTCCCACGTTGTGGTAGCCGCATTCAAGGTATTTATACACAAGTTATTAGAGGTATATCTTGATGATTGGACCATCTTTGGGCTAGTTAAGAAACATACCGCGAGCTTACAATTAATGTTGGATATTTGCTGGTGGCACTAGATTGTGCTCAATCTAAAGAAGTGTACTTTCCTCGTCCGCTTCGGGAACCTACTCGGCCATGTGGTTTGTAAGAAAGGTCTAATGGTGGATCCGGTGAAGATCGTTGTCATACTCAATCTGCAAGCACTGCGAAGTGTCAAACAACTGCATGCCAGACTGGGACACACTGGTTACTACCAAAAGTTCATAAAAAGCTACGCGCAGATCACGAAACCAATGGAACAGTTGCTGAAGAAGGATGCTACTTATTGCTGGAATGAGGAATGCAACAGAAGCCTAGAAACGATTAAGGAAAAGATGGCATCAGCCCTTATATTCGTCTTCCCGTAATGGGACATCAAATTTCATGTGCACGTTGACGGGTCATGTATCGCATTGGACGCAATACTCACTCAAGAAGGAGTGGAGGGAATTGATCATTCGATCACATTCGCAAGTCGTCGACTGTCAAAAGATGAGAAGAACTACTCCACTACTGAGCGAGAAGGATTGGCGATGGTATACGCGCTCCATAAATACTGCCATTATCTGCTTGGAGGACACTTTAAGATGTATACTGACCACTCAATGCTAAAATACCTAGTGAATAAGCCTGTGTTGGGGGGGCGCATTTGTCGATGGCTATTATTATTTCAAGAATATGACTTCGAAGTTGTCGTAAAGCCAGAATGTCTGAACGCAGGCCCAGACCACCTATCTCGAATTGAGAATGACGAAGAGCCCACAAACTTGGAGGAAGGATTACCGGATGCACAGCTATATGTAGTGCGCATCGTAGATGGCCATTTTGAGGACATGATCCACTTCTTAACCACAGGAACCGTGCTGCAAGGATATTCCATTCAGTATAAGAAATAATTAGTAATACGCGGAACAGACTTTGCTATTATTGCAAGACACCTCTTCAAGATGGGCAATGACGAAATATTACACAGATATGTACCTGAATTCAAGCGAGGAAAGATCCTTGCCGAAGCACATGGAGGGGTTGTTGGAGGACATTATGCGGGTCGTGCATTACACAGAAGATTCTTCATGCAGGACTATGGTGGTCAACTCTACATCATGACTTGAAAGGATATTGTCAGGTTTGCGACGTGTGTCAACGGACTAGGAAACCATCGCGAAGGGATGAAATGCTGCTCAATCCACAGATGACACTGCAACCATTCGAGAAGTGGGCAATCGACTTCGTGGGACCTGTTCCACCTCAAGGGAAGATGAGTGCGCACTTTATCATCACCGACACAAGATATTTGACCCAGTGGGCAGAAGCATAGCCAGTTAAGGACTGCACGGCTGCTACAGTGGAGAAATTCTTGTTCGAAAACGTGTTGACACGGTTTGGGTGTCCCAAAATTCTAATGAGCGATTGGAGAACACACTTTTTGAATGAAACGGTCAATGCACTCATTGAGGAATTACAGATCTATCATTAACATAGTACTCCATACCATCCGCAAGCAAATGGGACGGTCGAAGCGTTCAACAAAATTTTGGAGACTGTGTTGACTAAGGTCTGTAACGGGCAACAAAATGATTAGGACTTATGCATACCTGTTGTGCTATGGGATTACTGAACCACATGAAAGAAGCTGACGGGCTAGACACTGTTCCAGTTAGTCTATGGTAAGGAAGTCGTTATGCCCATGGAATATATTGTACCCAGTTTGTGAATCGTGGCAATAACAGGCATGGCCGACTGTGGGGCTTTACAGGAACGGCTCGCGCAACCGGAGGAACTTGAGGAGGAACGGTTTTTGGCCGGATTCCATCAGAAAGTACAAAAACAACGAGAAAAAGAGTGGCATGATCACCATATCAAGGTGCACACTTTCAAGGAGAATGATCTAGTATTACTATACAACAACAAGTTCAAGAAATTCCCTGGCAAGCTCCGAATGCATTAGTTGGGTCCCTATGTAGTCAAAGAAGTTATAGATGGAGGTGCGGTCCAGCTGGCTAAGCTCAATGGAGACACCTTTCCAGGAAGAGTGAATGGCAGTCGCCTGAAGCTCTACACGGGTGGGTTGACCGCCTGAATAACCGACCAAAGGACAATCTCACCACTCCAGCTACTTTAAAGAGAGTGCGGGATGATAAATCAGTTTGAGGGGAAGTTGCGCAACCATCGGGGTGCGCATGGATATGATCTGTCACAAGGGGTGCGGTTGCACGGAATGGGATGCGATGTTGCATTGTCAAGCAGTGAAGTGACTGTTGCTATCACTATTCATGACAAGATGTCTGAGTTATGGCAAAAGGGAGCGGGCGACGGGCAATTAAGAGACAAGGTATGAACTGGATCTGGAATGATCTACTACAAGCTCAATATAAGGACATTGGAAAAGGCGGGAGCCAACGAATTTGAATTTCGAAACACTTACAAATGATAGGGAGGCCTTCACCAAACCAGCGACGCTTCTGAGAAACTTAAGATAGCTGCAATGGAACTCTTTACTATCTGCGCTCAAGGAGTAAGGCCGAATGTGGTGATATGGCCACCGATGCCAGGTTTTCTAAAGAATACGATGTGGACAGCTGCAAACACCACGCAGATTTCAACATCGACCGGGGGGGATGTGCTGAAAATTTATAGACACGAAGCATAACTGGTTCGGATGCCGTTGCCTTACCCATGGGCTGGTCGGTGAACCATAAAGGATAAAGGAAAAGTTGTGGATATGGAGCCAATTGAAGGAATTGCAGTTAACAAGTCATCTTTGGTGTATCTTGAAGATTGGGATCTCGTGGACAGCAGCAATGTTATTGAAAAATTGCAACACAAGCTATAGCAGACAGTGGGAAGAGAAGGTACGAACTCCGAAATTTGTTGTATTGGTATGCGATGGTCCCGTATGCGGCACCCCAGCTAGAGCTAAAATCCTACGAGGAGGTGTTCTGTGTTAACCGATAAGAGCAGAATGAGCATTATCAGTTGCGAGACTTGGTAGAAACCACGAAGCAAGAACAGGCAAAAGCATTGCAGGAGATGAAGAAGGAGTAGCAGAATGAAGGATGTCACTCACAGGGAGGTGAACCGCGAAGCCTAGGCAGCCCATCTCACCGCACTGACGGGTCACTCAGGACGAGTCATGATGATTGTGTTGGGGGCCTGTTGGGAAATGAAGCTCCTGCATAACAATTTTGGGGGCTTGGAGCCTATAAATTAGGATACAAATATTGTAAGAATTCCGAAATATACAGAACGTGAAATGTAATGGATCGAGTCAAAGGGTTGTCCACCCAAGAAATAATATAGAAGAATAGAAAGTAAGTCAGCTTTCCCATGGTTCGCGAACCATGGGAAGGTCTAAATAGAGTGAGGCTCTATGGGTAGAAAGTAGTTTTCGGGATGAACTTATCAATCTGAACTGGGGAAGAAAGTGAATAAAGATAAGTTGATTATGAAATTCTATGTTAATTCTGAATTATTGCGGATCTGACTAATTTCTAGTTGATATAACTGTTTGATCTATGCGCATGTGCTTATGTTATGAATCTATATCTTTTCTGAGTGCACGAACTAGTTATTTCTGGTAAAGGTTTGCTTAGAGACCATAAAAAGTAGATCTAATCTATAACTAGTGCATTAATAAGTATTGAGGATTTCCTTAGGTCCAGATCTATGCGGAGCAGAGTGGTGCGAAGCCACAGAACTTTGTGCGAACCCTCTAGACCGCGTCAAGACATCCCAAGGGTGCGGAAACCTAGTTCCAACACCCTCCCCTGCTACCTCGGGTGAGACCTCAGTTTGCGCTTCGCGAGCTGTTGCCGAAAGGGCCGGTAGCTGTGGGATTTGTTGGGCTAAATAACTCTTTCGAACTTGGGTCAGGCCCATACAAGCTATATCGTCTCGTGCTCTCTTTCAATTGCCATTGGTCTCATATTGCTTTTTACTTACCGTATCTGTAGGAATTGTTGTTGGAAATGTATATCCTCCTAAGATTTCCCAGACATCTGTTCCAAGTGATCGTAGATAGGCTGTGGTTCTTATTTTCCAATAAACAAAATTTCTCCCATCAAAGATTAGCGGTCTGATGGATCCCATGCTTTCTTGATTACTCATGATGATGGATCTCCCTTCAAGCAATCAATCTTCTTCTGAAGGACCTGCTCTAATACCAATTGTTGGAAATAATACTAAGAGGGGGTGAATCAGTATTATTAGATCTATAATTTTATTTCCCAAACAGATTTGTATACGCTACTTCAGTGAAGTGAACTAGCGTGTACACGTGACTGTACTTAAAGCAACCAACGTATATGCAAAGACCTTTTGATTTAGACAGTTTATCATGTATTGAGCTTAAACCAGTATATCAGAGATTTATTAGACAGTGCAGTAAAAGCAGAACAAATCATCACACATAAGCAACACACATGAACACCAAGATATAAGGTGGAAACCCAATGTGGGTAAAAACCACCTGCTGCTGTCGTCCTTGTCTTCTTTTTAGTAATAAGAAATCTGTTTACAATCTTGTATTGGTGCATACTCATACCAGTACGCAGGCACCCACCTGTAGAAGGATACAACCTTCTCTCGTTCTCCAGCTACTAATGGAAGGGAGCTACAACCCCCTAGCTTTTGTACTAGCCAATATGTTTACTAGTACGTAGGTGCCAGCCTACAGAAAACTCCACTCTTCCACCAGGGACCATGTTTCATGAATTTTCAGATTGGATATTCCTAGAATACAACACCACAACTTGAAGGCCACGTTTCATCTAATTTTCATACTGGACCCATCAACAACATTGAAACTCAGAAAATCATAACTATAATACTACCATCAAATACATTTGCATTAACTAATCACGAAAACCCAATCATCTCTTTCTGAATCAACCAAAACTAAATCAATCAATCACTTGGAAACCCATCATCACTAAAACAAATCACAATCAATCTGATCATTCAGAACATTGTCATCAAAATACAATCACTAGAACACAAAGTAGAATCTAGAACTCTGCAGAAAAAACTGAAACTTTAAACATCAAAATTCATAAGGTATACGCTACTTCCATGTACCGAAACAACGTGTATACGCACTTTTACCAAAGGGAACCAATGTACAGATCTGCAAATTCAATTTTATGAAGTATACACTACTTTTATCTGTGTATACGCACTTTTACCAAAGGGAACCAGCGTACAGATCTACAAATTCAAATTTATGATGTATACGCTAATTTGATATGCTAAACCAGCATGTATACGCTCTTTTACGAAAGTGAACCTTCATACAAATCTGTAAATGATAACTTAAACATTACAACTATTCCAGACTTCAGTCATACCTAAATCATCACATTTACAGAATAAAACATGCGTCAATATTTAGATCTAGACTGTTCAAAATCAAACCACATAATGATAATACTCTTAAGACTTTATGATCCCGGTCCATCATCCTTCATCAGCCTTATAGACGCATACTTAGATCAGATCAAGCAAAACATAAGAAGCTCATTAACCTGCATATATGATTCAACACTTCATAAGATATTCAGATCCTTGCACGCCTTGGCCTAATGATCTTCTCCTCTTTATATAGTTTAGGCCTTTCTCAATACCATGGACCAAATACCTCAGACCAATGACCTTGGGTCAAATACCTTGGACCAAAAACTTTGTTTTCCCAAGGTATACACACTTTTCCTTCTGTGAAGGTGCATGTGTATGTATACGCTCCTTTTGTTCAGCAAACCTGCATGTATACAAAACTTGGTCAACATGAACCTGTGTATACCTTTCTTTCTTCATTCTTTGTAGTCTGAACTGTAATTCTTTGCTGTTGACATGCTGCACTATGATCTTTCATCTGATTGAGTTTCCGTCAAGGACAACACCTGTATCCTAATGCCAACAATGGGTGAGGTTGAAAACAATGAGGCCATAATTTCTTCCTTCTACTCACAGTAGGTTTCCCACCAGTCCTTGACATGGGAGGCAACTTTGAGAACTGCAAAAGTGATCATTTCTTGGCTGGAAAAATCATGAGCAGAAAAATATCCTTGTATTAGATTTAACCATTTATCTATGGAATTCACATCTATCTGACCATCAAATATGGGAATGTCAAATTAAACTTGTACCTTAAAGGGTGTGGCACTTCCAGAGTATTGTTAGAAGTAGAGGTGTCACCCTTGGGTAGTCACTGAAGGATCTAGGAAAAGTTGTCCATCATTGTGTTCCTTTGTCGCTCGAGGGCTTCTTTGAGCAATATTTTGATAGGATATCTTGCCCCCTCATCTTTCTTTTCATCTGCCATGGTAGGTCATCGAGATTTGCGAGGCTGGTCTTATAAATGTTCAACCAGTTCAAGTCCTAACTCCTTATATCCCAACCTCGTTGGGGACATTCAAAGAAAAATAGAGAAATAGCAGACCGCTCTGATACCAATAATACAGATCTTGGGGGGAGGCCCCCAAGATCTAAAAATTTGAAATGGATCTTGGGGGAGGAGGCCCCCAAGATTTGAAAATTTGTAATGCGAGAAGAAAATATGAGAACACACAATAACAAAACCACAAAGAAACTTTTTTTTATTAAACATATAATAACTGTAAAGACTAAATTGTGGTGGGCAATCTGTCCTTTTACAAAATGTGACTTGTTACTTATATCCTTTTTTGGTTATAATACCACATGTAAATTCCATGGTGGGTAAATACCATGGGCGAATGAATAAAATGGGTTGATGTCACATGCAATACCATGGGAAAATACCATGGGTGAATGAATACCATGGGTGGATGCCATTTACAATACCATGGGTAAATTCCATGGGTGGATGAATACCATGGGTAGATGCCATTTTCCATTTGGATCATTGAGGCAAAGCAATTTTGATATGGTGTTTTGGTATATATTTGATATGGTGTTTTTGGCATATGTTTTGATATGGTGTCTTGGTGTATGTTTTGGTGATATTTCTATATGTACATATTTATATGGATGTAAATACTGCCATGAGCTATTTTATAAAGCTAGAATAAGTAGTATGGGTGTCATGTCATTATGATTGTCATGTCGTTATGTTATCATGTTGTTATGATGTCATGTGGGTTCACATTCAATACGGTGATCATTGTAAATATTACATCAAGCTATGTTATAAAGCTCCATGAGCAGTATGTTTCCTTTCTAGCGATTTGCTGAGGTATATGTGTGATTGAACATTGAGGGAAATGTCCCCCAAGGGGGAGGGTTCTGTAACAACCTTGGTGAAAATCCCATGTAATGAAAGTTAAAATACTAACCACAGTTGATGGGACACTTATTCCAAGTTGAATGTTGGGAAAGACATCCTAGGAGGTGTTCATTTGGTTGTTTATGGCGAGGGAAATTGGAAAAGGAAATGGCTAAGGCTTTGATGGCATTTTTGACACATTTATTTATGAAAATAATGGAAATTAGGAGAAAACTAAGGTGAAAGGTCACATACTGCATGTGAGGAGGAAAATGAAGAAAATAGAGGTCTCATTCATAAAAAGGCTTCTAAGGATCAGTTGGTAACCTTTTGTAAGTTCAGTTTTGAAGCTCTCTCATTATTCTCTCTCTCTCTCACTCTTGGAAACTTAGAGTTTTATTGGAGCACTCTGGGATTGGAACAAGAAAGGCAAAGAAGGAAAGAGGAAGAAAAGGTAAAGCATGGAAAGGCATGATTAAGCAGCTACAACAAGATTCATTGCAGGTATCATTTCACATGTGTATTTTCCTTGCTAGATTTGGCATGCATGGCAGTGCATGTGGTTTTTTTTGTCATGGCATGGGTTTTACTAGGTGTGACAATGTTCTTCAGCCTAGCCTTGCCATTTTCTGATAGCCTTGATGAGATGGGTTCTCATACTTTGGTTGAGTTGGATTGTCGGATATATTCAAAATTGAGTGTATTGGATCTCTGAAATGACAAACACATTGCCTAGTGGTCCCTGAATTGGACTATGAATCATGGTAAAGCCACTAGCCTAGTAACCCCTGAGTCAGACTATGGGTTTTGGTAAAGCCAGGATTGTGTGCCTCGATGGGCCTAAGAATCCTTACTGTTGACCAGCGGGATATACAGTGAAGCCACGAGGTGGATTTCTCTCCTTTGGGCCTAGTAGACTCGCGATGGGATGTACGATAAAGCCTGGAGAGTGGGTCTCGGTTTAGGGCCAAGTGATCCCTGGGTGAGACTGTGGATTACAATAAATCCTGAGACACTAGGAGGCACTTAGATTCCTCATGGTGTAGGTGGATAACTCTGGTAGAATCCATGCTTGTTTGGTTCTTTTCGTTTGGTTATGATTCCCACATTCATGCTTGGAATATGTCATGAGGGTGATTGGCTAAAGAGAGAATTGGTTCATCCAATCTATGGTCGAGCAGAACGTGGTAGTCCCATCTCTAGTTGGTTTTTGCATTCTTTAATGAAAAAATTGTTCTCTTGGTTTTCATGTGTAAATGTACTAGTTTATATGTGGATTTTATGGTTGATGTATTTATTGTATTTTTGTTGTTACTATGATGGTTATATGTATGTTTTATGAAAGCAGCTACGTGTGGCTCTACGTATGTTTTTACTTGTAAATGAATGGAAAATGCATCTATGACCTAATAGATGATAATGCAACAAAAGACATGAGGGAACAATGGTTCTTAGCGATTCTTAGATAAGTATGAGATCCCTATGCTTAATTATGTTGTTTACACCTGTAGATTACATGTTTGCGATATCTTTGACAAAATTCCTGTCATGGCTAGTAGGGTTTGGTTAACGGCTTATTTAACTAATTGCTTCTAATTCATTGTTTACCTGTTATTTTAATGCTCTTAAGATATCATTCCATTCTGGGTAGTCACCTGGGCTCTGAGCTAGAAAAAGTGCCTCAAATCTCAAGGACGCTCGCACAAAATTGGACAAATTGGTCCCTAGATGTTGGCATGCAGGTTTGTAAGAGCATCCATAGGTCCCTAGATGCTGGCATGCCCATAGCATGAGAGAGTCGAGAGGGAAAGTGATCAGAAGTTTCAGTGGGACCTAAGGGTGAAGCTACCTGAAGTTTTGGCATGGTTCTTAGGGGTCCTATAGCTGATTTGGAAGGCTCGTTTGTTGTGTTTTTGTTAATTCCATTTCCTTAAGGTCACATAGGATGTCGAATCCAACCATAGTAGCTTTTTGGCACATGTTTACCCTAGTTGACCGGTTACTTGGGTAGATGTGGGAGGAGGGTGTTATAGAGTGGTATCAGAGCATGCTTCACCCGTCAGAATAGATGGGCTATGTGTTGGTCATGCATGCATGTCAGTTGCATGTGTGTCTCTTACACTTGCATTCCATGTGCTTGTTGCATTGCATAATGTTGATCATGTTTGTAGTAATGTTGTCATGAGGAACTTGATGTTGTTATTGTGAAATGGATCATCATGCATGTATGAATGGTTACATGTTGTTACATGTATCTTGTTTACATCCTTGTATTTTAGGTTGCATTCTTGTATGTTTTGTTACATGTATCAGTCTTGTAGGTTTGGTTACAAGTATTTTTTGCTTATGATCAATTACATGCCTTCATGCGTATGTGTGGTTGATTATGCATTTCTTATGCATGTTGATGATTGCATGTGGCAATGTGTACAATGGAGTAATGGTTGTTGTCATGCATGAGGTCATAGCATGCACCGTTGATATGGTCTTTCATAATGACTAGACTCTAACTGGAATGATGTTTATGTGTTGATGCATTTATTTGTATGTGTATATATTTTGTTATGATTATGTTATACCTGTATCATGCCGATTTGGATGATCTTGCAGATGAGGTAACCTCCCCAAATTATACTAAGGTACGTTGTCTTGTTATGAATTGTTTTATCTGACATATCATGTCTTGCAGGAAAGAAGGTCAAAATGAATAGCAATATGGTAGACTACAAGGACTCTCCCTATGAATCATATGAGCAACATGGTGGGAACTCTTCTAATTTGAAAGATACGTTGCGAAGCTTGAAGGAATAAATAAGGAGTTGTAGGGCAGATAATGACATAATCATACAGGCACAAGAGAAACAAGTGGAGGTTAATGTAATACTTCTTCATAGTTTGTCAAAATTGCAATGACAAGGGTCACTTCGAATAAACCATGGATAGGATGATATAACTAATAGGGCATATGGTAGTAGGTCTCTTGGTAGACACAGGTCGGATAGAGCTGACACAGTGAGAGATGGCAGGTTGTTGGACACCCTAGATAGGAGGGGTGATGAGTACATGTATTATTCTAGTTTTGTTTCTGACATACATCATGATCATGATCATTATCATCCTTATAGGAGGAGTGGTAGGGCGTACTTTCCAGATGAATTTAAGAAAGCATAGACACCTATTTTTGATGGAGATGTGAAGAAGCCAAAATATGCAGGGGCTTGGAGACTTGGGATGAACAAATTATTTGAGTTACGTGAGTTCATAGATAATATGAAGGTCAAAATAACTATCTTCATCTTAAAAGGTAAAGCAAACATTTGGTAGGAATATGTTAAGTGGGTCAGAGACATTAGGATGGATGACTTGAGTTGGCAAGAATTCAAGTGGATTTTCAGGAAGAAGTACTTTTCATAAATGTACTACAACAATAAATCTAAAGAATTCTACGAGCTAAAGATGGGGCCAATGACAGATGAAGAGTACATGACCATGTTTCTGGAGCTATTGAGGTATGTACCATATCTTACATATGAGAAGGCTAAAGTTGAACGATTTTTCAGTAGTTTTCCATTAGCATTTAGAGATCGGATTGAGTATGATGAGCCTTGGTCACTTGAGGAAGTCATTGGAAAACTGAAGCATTGCTATGAACATTCAAAGCGTAAGAATGAATCTCAGCAAGGATGGAAAGGGAAAGATAGAGGTAAAGGTAAATGGAAACAAAATAGAGCAAGGCCTCGGAATGTAGATGGGAAAGAAAATATGGCACCAAAAAAGAAGTTTAGTGTAGCTAGACAAGGACATGGGTCACAACAACAACATAGAGGTGAGGGCACTGGTCAGTTAGAGTGTTGGACATGTGGTGAGGAACACCTTAGGAAAGATTGTCCACTGAAAGAGAGTTGTAGGCCTAAGATATATAGTGCACAGGAGGTGCAAACTGTTGGGGATGTGGGGAAAAATATTCCTCATATTTATGTGACTATGGACAACAAACAGGAAAATCACTAGGCATCTATCATTGAGATGGATCATAAGCTTTGTGATCAAGTTATTTCTATTTTGATTAACCCTAGATCTAATTATAGTTATGTAAGTCCTGACTTGGTGGATAAGTGTGGTTTGAGTAAATAGTTGCATGCAAAATATTGGTTAGTGTATTTGGTTACAGGTACAAAGAAGCGAGTTCATCATTGGGTAAGAGCTTGTGCATTTGATTTAAATGGTATGCCTACCGCATCACATCTAAATGTATTACAATTGGGATCATACAATATTTTGTTGGCGTGGATTGGTAGTATCTTCATAGAACCAAGGTAGATTTTTATGCAAATCCATTGAGTGTGTTGATGATAATGGGGAACCAAGAGTCTTGCAAGGTAAGAAGAAAGCCACATTAGTTAGGATGGTGAAAACTATGCAGAAAAATCGTAGTTGCAGGAAATGTTAACAAGGTTGAGGGTGCCGATGTGTTGAGTAGGTACCCAGTTATGCAACAGATTTAGGATGTATTTCTTGAGGACATTATAGAGTTTCCACCTCACAGGGAGGTATAATTTTCTGTTAAGTTAGTGCTAGGGGCATCTCCAGCATCAAAAGCACCTTACAAGATGAGCACACTTGAATTGATCGAGTTAAAGTTGTAGTTGAAGGAAATGTTGGAAGTTTCATGAAGTATTGGGTAGAGGCCTAAGACCTAGCCCTAGAAAAGTGGCACAAAATTCAGGGTCACTAGCTTATAACTTCCTGAAAAAGGCCACAGTCACATGCATGCCTTGTTGTGGGAGCGATTAGAGGGTCTTAGTTGCATGCATGGCTTGTCATGGGAGAAACTAGGGGTCTAGCTCAACAAAATGACAAGTTGTTTCAGGGGTTGGGCACTTGGAAGGGTTGGTTGCCTCCCAAAGGTTTTGTAGCTCTTGAGAAAGGTCATATTGGTTTTGTTTTGTTGGTTCCACTTCCTTAACTATACATGGGGAGTTGAATCACATCATAGTAACTCTTCATCGCATGTTTACCCTAGTGGACAAGTTAGCTTGGGTAAATGTGGGAGGAGGGTGTTACATAGTTGTATCAGAGCATGGTTCAACCCTTGGACTGAATGGGAAAAATGTGGTTGTCATACATGCATGTAGGGTGGATATGTGCTTGTTGTGTATGCATGGTGATGATGATCATTACAGTTGTGTTTCCATGTGGAAGTTGATGATGTTGCTTTTGGGATGTGTTTGTCATGAATACATGTCAGATGTATATGCATTTGTTATACATGTCAGTGTCTATATATTCTTATGCATGCATTATCATGGTTATAATTATGCAAGTTTAGTATGTCAAACATGCATTGTGAGGTCATTATATGTAGTTTGTGTCATCATGTTGTTGTTGATAAGATATGACGTTGATATGTTGGATGAGATAGAGTAGGAAAAGCAAATTATTAGAGCGAGGTTGCGACACTAGACCTAGGGGTAAGAGTAGATAATCAAATAGGTTTGTATGGTTGGCATGAAGGTATGTTGATTAATGGTTGTTATGAGTATTAGGTTATGTACATGTCCATCTGTCTATGGTTGTTTCAGTTACATGTATAATAGATGATTGTTAATTAGTGTGCTTATATGAATATGCGTTGGATAGTCACGAATGATACTAACTTGTTGTATGCATTGTTTTCATATGCATGATGAGTATGGTTATTGCATTAATTTATTGATGTTATAGGTACCGTGCTAATCTAGATTGAATTGTGCAGATGAATATCATTATGAAATTCATGTATGACTCGATATATTTGTGATATTATGTCATACTAATATGGAATGACTTGTGCAAATGTGATAGCCTCCCGTAAGATACATTGAGGTATGGATTTGATTATGTTGTCTATTTGGTTTATTTAAGATGGTATGTTTACAGGTTTTTTGAATGCTTGATTAATCACATGATATGAGTATGTGTCTATCTAAATGCATGAAGTAATGATCTTGTCTTAAGACGACTATACTAACTTAATATGTGTTGAGACAACTGATATGTACCTGAGTGTAAGTGGATGTTAGTTGTAGTATTACAACTGGTGAATGTGAGTTGAATGTTGATTATGACATGGTTAGTCATGGTAAAGGTTGATTTCAAACTAATAGATTCATGTCTTGATATTTGGAACATGTGACTGACATGTGTGAAAAGTTGCAAGGCAACCTGCCTGGTATTAGCATGGCAAGGTAATAATTGATTAATTTTTTATATAATTAATAGTTGGATGATGTGATAGTACATAGTAAAACTCAATTGCAACGAGGAAAAAGGTAAAAAGAAGGAATTGGGTAAGAATTCCTTTGGCAATGTTTGGAAATTGCAGTTCCAAATGAATGAGCACTTGCATGAGTATAGGAAGTCTTCTTAACCTATATTTTGTCAAACATTATGTGGATATGTGCTATATTTATGAACATGTACTTGACAGGTAAAGAAGGTTTCTAGTTATGGCTAGATATGTCAAGGAATTGGAGTTCCTTGAGAGATGACACATGTGCAGGTGTTCACAACAACTTTCTTGAGGCATTAAGGTAAGGTAACTAGTGTATTGTTATATTTATTAAACACTTACAATTATGTGTTTATGGAAGTATGATGTAAGGATTCCATGAAAAAGCAAACTTCCATGAGATCTTGAAGAAGGCTCAGGTTGAGCTTTCCTTTGGAAGCATTGGGAACCCATGGGGATTGAGTCATAGTGTTTTCTGCTAGTTTCTGATTTTGGTCTTTTGTGATTTATTTGTGCTTGACTTGTAGTTTTGTTTATGTCTAGTGTATGTTTATACCACTTTGTTTGTGGTGTTGTATTGTTATTTTTTTTCATGGTTTTATTCTTGGTTTCTTTTGGTTCTTTCCTTTTGTGTTTTTAGGGTCATAGGAATTAGTTTGGGAAGGAGGAAGTTAATGGTGCTTGGGGAGACCTAAATGGAACCCAACAGGAAGTCAAAGACTCGAATGGAGCTCAACGCATGAGTAAAGGGAAACTGAAGGCAAGAGTATGACAATCGGTTGGATTGGTTGGGTCCATTGGGATAAATGGACATTGGTTGGACAATCATGAAAAAAGTAATATTCAGGTAGAGTGAATGGATCTGAGGCATACGATGCCTTTGTTAAGTTGTGAAATGTTGTTCTCAATGTTGTGCATGGATAAGAGAGTTCTTTTAACCTTGACCGTATGATATATGGTAATTATGTTGTGATCATGATTATGATAATGTCTATATATGTATATATGTATGTCGTTGTCGTCATAAATCATGATTTTTGAATGCTGATGTCTATATGTATACATGTATGTATGTATCTCACTGTTTGACATGATCATGATTGTTTTATTATAATTTTTATATGCATATGTGTATGCATGTATGTTGTTGTATGACAGGGTCATCAGGAATCATTCTTGTGGAGGAATCATTGCTTATGCAGGTGAACGGTATGAAGAGGTTCCTGCTTTATGAGGAATCAAGTGGGAAGAGTAACCATGACATATTTACAAGGTCATTATCATGTGGATATGAATTGATGTTATATGCTTGTACTATGTCTATGTTTATGTTATGGACAAACTATGTTAAGGGGTAAATCAACGTAATGAAAGCAACATGATTTGTGACATGTTGGGACAAGTATGGATGGTGGAAAGAAATTGGAAGCAAGGTTTCTTGGTAGAGATGGTGTGGTCTCTGGATGTGTGGTACTATTGTTGTGTATATATGGTGTTGTGCACATGTTGGATATGTGGTGTTGTGTACACATGGTGATCTGTGCATGTTGGATATGCGATGTTGTGTACATATGGTGTTGTGTGCATGTTGGATATGCGATGATGTGTACATAAGGGGATTTGTGCATGTTGCTTAGGCGATGTTGTGTACATATGGCGTGGTGTGCATGTTGTACATATGGTGCTATGTACATGTAGTGTTGTGTGTATGATTTTACAAGTGGTGTTGTGCGCATGTGGTGCCGTGTACATGTTGTACATGGGGTGTTGTGTGCAGGTGGTGTTGTGTACATGTCGTTCATGTGGTGTTGTATACATGTAGTGCTATGTACATATCGTGCATGTGGTTTTGTGTACATGTGGTGTTGTGAACATGTCGTGCATGTGGTGCTGTGTACACATTGTGAAGGTGGTGCTATGTACATGTGGTGTTATGTACATGTTGTGCATCTAGTGCTGTGTACAAGTGGTACTGTGTACATGTTGTACATGTGGTATTGTGTGCATGTCTTACATGTTGTGTTGTGCGCATGTGGTATTGTGTGCATGTTGTACATGTCGTTTTGTGTACATGTGGTATTGTGTATGTGCATTAAGTATTCATGATATCGTGACATGTGTATTCGTTGTGTTGTACTATGTGTATGCATTTTGTTGTGTTGTACACCGAATGTAGGTGTATGCATTGTATTGTGTTGTACACTGGCTGTAGGTGTATGTATTGTGTTTTGTGGTACACCGAGTGTAGGTGTTTGTGTTGTGTAATACATTGGATGCAGGTGTATGTGTTGTGTTGTACACCAAGTGTAAGTGTATGTGTTGTATGTCAGGTGTAGGTGCATGTATTGTATGGTGTTATATGCTGTGTGTGGTTGTATGTGTGTGATGCACACTATGTGTATGTGTATGTGGTTGAAGAGAAGGCATTGGGTGTTTTTCGAGTGTGGTAATTGATCTAGTGTGCATATGGAAAGGACAAAGGATAATGGTAGAAGCTAAGGACCGATTAAAGGATAAGCATCAATATTTTATTTCAGTTTTATTATGCATGTGATCTATGATTTCGATTTATGATGGTTACGAGTGATCTATGATTTCGATTTATGATGGTTACATGTGATCTATGATTTTGGTTTATGATGATTGCATGCAATTCATGATTTCATGCGTTTTGAGCTAAATAGATGTGATATGTTTATACATGATGATTTGGTCAAGAGTTGGTTTGGATTGTTGTGGCAGGAAGTGAACATAAGTGCAAGTGTATCTTATTGAAGTGCCATCAATGAGGTATGATTGGGATTTATTTCAATTCATTTTGGATATAATGGGAATTATGTGCTTGGTATAGGAAAGCATGGAAATTCTCGAACTGGGTGGTTGACACTGACTGCAAGAATTAACAATGACAGTGAAAGGCATTGGAACATGCAACAATATGTTGGTAAAGCACTTCAAGAGTAGGGCCATTGTGGGACACTTGTGACCCAATAGTGTCCATTGATTACCATGAGCACTTTATGACCGATATGATGGTTTTGTGGCAAGGATATGCCTTTTTTTTTTACCTTCCGATGCAAGGAAACCTTTCCAAGGGATGGATCAATTGGGAAAGGGGATGTTCGGGAACATGGAAGGTAAGTGACTGCATGGAAGGGGGTGGATGGATTGCCGAAGGGACTGTGTAGCAGAGAAGAGAAAGTTGGGGATGGAATTGTTTTACTCATTAGCATTTCCATATGGAATCTTCTTCAACATTGGGAGTGTATGCTGGAACAATGGATTGGTAATTTTTCACTGAGAGGACAAGTGGATCAGGATTGTAGCATTGGACATTCGATGCAAGTTTGAATTTGGTAGTGGATTCTAGACTTCCTAGGAAGGAGGTGAAGCATGGTACTACTTTTAAGGGTGAAAGTGTGAGCGTCTGGATTCCCTTGTTGCTGATACAAGAATTGTATCATTTTATTTGCTGGTTGAGAAAATGTGCATGTGTGTCTATGTCTATATTATTGTAAATATTGGATCGAGCTAGATTTATACAACTCCATGAAGAATATGGTTATTTTTTGGTTAAAGAAAATGTGGTTTTTATTGTAAATATTATATTGAGCTATGTTATAAATCTCTAATAAACAATATGATTTCCATGTTCTAAGTAGATTGGTCATTGTAAATATTGCCACGAGCTAAGTTATAAAGATCCATAGGCATTATGTTCTAATTTTCAACAGTCTTGCTGGTTATAGGTGTCATTGAACATCAAGGACAATGTTCCCCCAAGGGAGAGGGTTCTGTAACAGCCCTGGTAAAAAATCCATGTAATAAAGTTAATAAAGGAAAAATAATAACCAAGGTCATGGGACACGTATTCCAAATTGAATGTTGGGAAAAACATCCTAATGGGTTTTCATTCGGTTTAATATGGTTAAGGGAAATTGACAAAGGAAATGGAAAAGGCTTTGGAAAGGCAAGAGGCATCAATTATCATTTTATTTATGAAAATAAATGAAAATAAGAGAAAAGGAAGGTGAAAGATCACAAGTTGCATGTGAAAGTCTGAAGGTGAAAGTCTGATGTATTCCAATTTGAATGTTTGGAAAAACATCCTAATGGTTTTCATTCGGTTTAATATGGTTAAGGGAAATTGACAAAGGAAATGGAAAAGGCTTTGGAAAGGCAAGAGTCATCAATTATCATTTTATTTATGAAAATAAAGGAAAATAAGAGAAAAGGAAGGTGAAAGATCACAAGTTGCATGTAAGGAGGAAAATGAAGAAAAATAATTGAAATTGTAGAAAATAGAGGCCTCATTACTAAAAAGGTTTCCAAGGATCAGTTTAGGGACTTTTGACAGTTTTTGGGTGGATCTCTCTCTCCATTTTCTCTCGAAGCACTTTAGCATTAGAGAAAGGAAGGAAAAGAAAGGATAAGAAGTCAAAGGGAAGCAAAGATCAAGCAAGAAATATTTGGATCAAGTAGTTACAACATGATTACTTGCAAGTATCGAGTTGCATGTATGATTTCCTTGCTAGTTTTTGCATGCATGCATGTTTTTGTTTCTCTTGTTGTCATTGGCATGGGTCTTTCTACGTGTGGAAATTGTTTTCAAATTTTCTTTTCCATTTTCAAATAACCATGGTGTGATGGTGTTCTCTTGTTTTGGTTGAATTGAATTTCCAGATGGATTTGAACCTGAGTGGGGTGGTCTGAGGATTAATCACAAGGCCTAGGAATCCCTTGGTGGGATATATGGTAAATCGTGGTTGTGAGTAACCTTGATTGGGCCTAGGAACCCATTGACATGTATTGGTGAGATATATAGTAAATCTTGGAGGATGGAAACTTCATTGGGCATAGGAATCCTTTGACCTGTAATGGAAAGATACATGGTATAGCCTAGAGGTGGAGACAGACAAATTCCTCATGGTTTCAGTGGAGAGATCCAAAGATATCCATGCTTGTATAGGCCTAGCGATCCCTTGATGGGATTGCGGTAAAACCTGGTTGTATAGATGAGGGCTTGGGCCTAGGAATCCCTAGGTGGATTGCATTAAAGCCCAAGGAAGCCCTGGTTTTTTTTGTTATAAGCCCCACATTTATGCTTGGAATATGGCATAGGGTGATTGGATGAAAGAAAGATTTGGTTCAGCCTAATCTATGGTCGAGTGGTTCGTGGAAGTCCTTGACTTGGTTGGATTATGCATACATTAATAAGAACTCCTTTCCCTATAGTATTTCATGTGTAAATTCACTTGTTAATATGTAGTTTTTATGGTTGTTATACTTTTGTTATTTTGTTGGTTATATGTTGGTTATAAGCATGGTTCATGACAAAATTTGGTTATGGATTTCATCATGATTTGATTAGTACAAGAAATGTGCATGAATATATGACCTAATAGATGATAATGCAACTATTGTGATAAGGCATCAATTCTTCTTGACGATTCTTAGATAAGTATGAGACCCCTATGCTCAGATATGTGGTTATGACTTGTAGATTACATGTTTGTGATATGTTTGACAAAATTCTTGTCATGGCTAGTAGGGGTCAGTTTAAGTCCTTGTACCAATGTTTTCATTAGTATCTTTAATTAATTTTTATTTATTAATTTCGTAAGTTTCATGAAGTTCTGGGCACAGGCCTGAGACCTGACCTTAGAAAAGTGACACAGAATCTGGGCGTGTTGGCTCAAAACTACCTAAAAAAGGCCATAGTCAGATCAATTCCTTGATATGGTAGCGACTGGAGGGTCTTATTCACATACATAGCTTGTCATGGGAGTGAGTGGGGGTCTAGCCCAACAAAATGACAAGTTGTCTCAGAGGTTTGGCACCTGGAAAGGTTAGTTATCTCCTGAAGGTTTTGTAGCTCCTGAGAAAGGTCATATTAGGTTTGTTTTGTCATTTCCACTTCCTTAATTATACATGGGGAGTTTAATCACATCATGCTAACTCTTCATCACATGTTTACCCTAGTGGACCAGTTAGCTTGGGTAAATGTGGGAGGAGGGTGTTACAGTTTCCTTACAATGACCTAACAAGGTATATTCAAAGACATCAAGACTTTACAAGTCCATCCTAACAACTCACAAGCTCACAAGTCAGTCTTAGGGTTTCCACTACCCATGAAATAGCTCAAGAATACCCTAATTTACAACGTCCTACCTTACCTTCAACAATGTCCTGCTTTAGGTTCCAAAGCTTAAAATTTCAACTCCTCTCTTGGACCTCCTCTAGCTAGGTAGAAAGTCTCCAAGGTTGCCTTAGGTTTTCTTCCCTCTCACCCTCTTGGCTCCCTTGTCTTGACTAAGATTATTTATCTCTAGGGAGAGGAATAACAATCTTATAACTGTCTGGTAAATGAAACTCTCTTTTAACACCTTTTTCCTGTACTTTTATGACAAGCCATAACTTGTTTTATTTATAAAAATAAATAAAATAAAATAAATACAATTATGTTTTACCATCCTTCCTAGGTATTTACTAGGTCCACAGTTTTACCAAGTCATTTGCGATAAAACAAAACATTTATACCCTTACCGAGGGGTGTTACATTCCACCCCCTCGAGAAAAACACCATCCTCAGTGTTTCTTAGCCCTCAAAATAGTCTAGAATATGCCTCACACATATAATCTTAATCTTCCCAGGTAACTTCTCTTGGCTAAAGTGCTTCCACTTCACTTAACCAATGCACTTAACCTGAGTAACCACTTGGTTCTATAGCATAATTTCTCTTTGATTGAGAATGCACAGAGGTTTGACTAGGATTACTCTGTCTGGTTCGACCTGCATTTACAATCATTATGGTCATTAGTTTCCATCAATCATTATTTAAGAACGTATATATGTGTGTGTGTGTGTGTGTACTCATTAAAAACAAATTAGTTGTTATTTATATACCCAACAAGGATTATCAACATGCATCAAAACCAAACAAGGGTCAGTAACCTCCACTCAATAAGAGTTAGCATCATCTTTGTAAACACATCATTGTAAATTTTTTTACTTACCCAATCGTTATGCCAATTGACAAAGACCCCACCATGTGGTTCCACTTTAAGTTCCAGACCATGGATCTACTAGTTCCGTCTGCACTATTTTCCTAGTAATAATAATATGTTCATAAACCTTTTACAATTCTTTTATTTTATGAGAGATTGCTACTAGTGCATTTTCATACTAATTAGCACTAATATACTTTTATCTTAATTCTAACGTTACATACACATTTCATGCATGAGTAGAGTTTAAGATAACTCCCTTTTCTTTCCATATTCAATATGGCCATATTGCTTTTTACTTTGTCCAAGTAGGCTTAGTTATGACCATCTTGAGTTGCTTCGCAATTTTCTTTAGCGCCAACCAAAGGTCCACTTTGCAGTATTTCTCAATTTTGGCCCTTTTTCTATCCTATATTATAGGTTATTGATGTAAGTTATACAAAATTTTTATTATGTATACAGTCATGGGGTTTCTCCCTCTTGTGCTCGTATGTGTATCAATTGACTCATACTCGCTATGTTACTATAATAGAGTTCTTTCCTTATAAACCAGAACACAACCTGTTATCCACTTCATTCAATATCAAAATATTTTAATACATTTGACATGTAGATTGAGTGGAATATTAATAGATAATAATTCTATTCCAACTTGGTTATCTTATTATAATTTCACATAGTAACCATACTTGTTATTGTCACAAGGATGGTTTCCTTACCTTATTCCCGTGATGGCTTGCAACCAATGATCTAATGATCCAGGTGGATATTGGTGGGCACCCACCTATTCCACTTGGACCCTCACCATTGTTCTTTCAGTTTTGTTCAGTTTCCTTAATTATAGCACAATTTACTATTTTTGGCAGTTTTTCGAGTCTTGAACTTTTGGAGCTATTTTGAGGTTCTAAACGATGTTTTTTTGGTGAAAGAAATTTAGTGATTTAAAAGGAAACCATGTCAGCAGTTGTATTCCTCAGAGAGATCCTTCCAATGAGGTATCATATGCGTCAAACAAAGATGATATGACCAAGTTACAACCCTGGGAAGTTGGTTGCCCAACTAACCCCAACAGGGCCCATAAACTCTTGGTGTTACATCTCGTCGCATTAGGGTTTTGGTTGTTTAGGGTTTTCTCTTATTGCTCAATAATAAAAAGGCCCTTGAGCATCATTGTAACTAAGTTAAGAGTCATGTAGCCACCACATCTCTTCTCAGAGATAAGCTACCATCGCCCGAGCTAGTCTTATTTCCATTCTATTTGTAAGCATATTTCAATATTTGATATTGATGAAATGAAGTGTTGTTTCTGTTGCATCTCTGTATTTATGATTATATTTGTAATTTTTTGTGTTCCTTTTTAAATCTGGATTAGTGGTATCAGAGTGGTCTACTCTTTCTCCGTTTTTCTTTGCATGTCCCCAATGAGGTCGAGATATAAGGAGTTAGGGCTTGATTTGTTTGAACCTTTGCAAAATCAGCCTCGTAAACCCCGATGACCACCCATTGGGGAAGAAAATAAAGATGAGGTAGAAGGATATCCCATCAAAATATTGCTTGAGGAGGCCCTCGAGAAACACATGAATGTGATGATGGATGAATTTTCCTAAATCCTTCAGCGGTTGCCCACCGACAACACATCCACGTCCAGCAACCACTCAGGAGGCTCCACACCTTTTAAGGTACAAGTAAACTTTGAAATTCCCATATTTGAGGGCCAAATAGATACAAACACCGTAGATAAATGGTTAAATCTTCTAGAAGGATATTTTTCTGTTCATGATTTTTCCAGCTGGGAAAAGATTACTTTTACTGTTCTCAAAGCTGCCCCCCACGTCAAGGACTGGTGGGAAACCTATTGTAAGTAGAAGGATGAAAGTATGACCTCACCATTTTCAGCTGCTCCCACTTGGAATTCATTCCAGGACACCATCAAGGAGCAGTACTACCCTGTTGCAAGCTATGAGGATAAATGCATAAAGTGGACGACGCTGCGGCAGGGAAGGGACCAAGATGTGCCAAAGTTTACCAATGTTTTTCATACCCTTCGAATGAAGTTGGGTATCAAGGATTATAAGAAACATTTGGTACTCAAGTAACGTTACTGCCTACACAGATACATCCAGAACGAGACGAAGTTCCTGGACATCTCCTCGCTCCGCACGGTGTACCGATACGCCGTTAATATCGAGCAAAAGTTTAAATAGAAGAAGCGAGACTTTGGATCTATGAATCTGAAGCAAGGGAAATTTGCCCCAAAACCGCATAACAAAGTACAAAGCCAAGGTGGGACGACCCAGGACAACTCGCCAAAGCCACAAGCAAAGGACAATGCTGTGAAGCTAAAAAAGGACACGGGAAAGCAGTGTGAGTTCCATGAGAGATCCATTCACAACACAAGTGAGTGTTGGGTCAACGAGTCGCTGGTGGTCGAATTGAAGGCTTCAAAATAAGATGCATGTTCCGACTCTAAGTTAAAACCTGACAAGGGGAATGACAAAGGGAATTAGATTATACATGCTGAGCCCAACACCAACGTTGCCACCAAGAAGATCTAGAAGGAAGAACCTGAAGATGAAAGGAGGAGGAGGAGCATCTCTTCCACTCCCAAATGTGGGTAAAGGGTTCCTTGCTACAGTTCATTGTCAACAATGGGAGCCAAAAGAACCTCATTTCAGCAGAGGTCATGAAGCATATGGTCTTACCGACCACATCACACCCTCAACTGTACACCATCGGGTGGCTTCACTAAGGACAAAATCTTCGTATGAGCCAACAACGTCGCCTCCAATACAACATCAAGGACTTCACGGATGAGGTATTATGTGACGTTTCTCCCCTTGATGTTTGTGATGTATTATTATGCCGACCATACTTGTGGAAGTGACATGATGTGTATGATTCAAGGCCTCGCGTTGTTATTATTACCTTGGGAAATAAGTTGTACTGGATACCAGAGGTAGCACCACCTACCACTCTCTCCCTAGTTACTACAAAACAATGCAGTGAGATCATTTCCAAAACCAGGATTTTTTTTTCTTGATGATATGCCCCCAGGGAAAGAAGAAGACGGTGGCCATGATCTTCAGACAGGTCCCCTCTGCATGACAACAACAGATGGACAAGAGCATGGAAGAGTACAAGGACATATTCACCTCTCCCATAGGGATTTGCAACGTTAGGTCAAGCAAACCATCGATTTGATCCCAGGTGCGTTGTTTCCCAATGGACAAATCTATTGATACTACATTCTGGAGAACAATGAAATCAAGAGGCAAATTTAATAGCTATTGTAGAAAGGTCACATTCAGCAGATTTCATCGCTCTGTGGGAGGTTGATCATGTTGGTATAGAAGAAGGATGCAACTTGGAGACTCTGTATTGACTATCGGGTGCTGAACAAGATCATTGTCTGGAATAGGTACCTGATCCCACAAATTGATGACATTCTGCCCCAACTCAAGGGGGGAAATATTTAAGCAAGATCCAATTGAAGTCAAAATATCACCATGTACCATTCAAACCCTCCGGTGTATGGAAGACTCCCTTCAAAGTCAAGGAGGGCCTTTTCGAATGGTTGGTTATGCCTTTCAGGTTGAGGAATGATCCTGCAACCTTCATGAGGTTGATGGATGACATATTGTGGCCATTCACCAACTCATTTGTAGTTGTATACTTGGATGACATCCTTATCATCAGCTAGAGTTGGGAAGAGCACCTTCACCACATCCGATAGGTTCTCCAAACACTGTGGCAACACAAGTTGTGTGCCAATTTGGAGAAATTCACTTTTTGCATGACCCAGGTTCAGTATCTAGGATACATTATTGATGAACGGGGGGGTGCATGTGGATCCAGCCAAGATCCAAGTCATTCGGGATTGGCCAACCCCAACCACTCTGACATAACTTTGCAGCTTTCTGGGTCTTGCCAATTTCTACCACAGGTCCGTGTTGGGGTTCTCTCATATCACTTGGACCTTGAGTCAAGTCACCAAGGGAGGAGTGAAAGAAAAATTCCTTTGGTCTAAATATCAATAGAAGGAATTCACAGAGTTGAAACAACGCCTCTGCTTTGCACGAGTGCTCACATTACCAGACTTGCAATAACCATTTGAGATCGAGACAGATGCCTCTGGCCATGCTATTGGGGCAGTCCTTACTCAACAGGCGCTTCCAATGGCATATCACAGTGAGACACTTTCAGACACAATCTGAAAGTATCCCACTTCTAAAAAAGAGATGTATTCCATTATGTAGGCCTGCCGACAATGGAAGCATTACATTTTTGGGAAGGAAATGGTCATCCACACAGATCACCGATCACTTCAGTTCATACAAACACAAGGGAAGTTGCAGAATGATCTCCATCAGAAGTGGTCCACATACCTAGAACAGTTCCATTTGAATAAAAGTACAAGAAGGGTAGCACCAATAATGTTGCAGACTCCTTCAGACGACCACTAACCATGGCATTAACCACAGTGCTCAATTCTTGTGGGCATGAGACTTCTAATTGGCCATTTCTCTAAAAAAGAAACTGAGAATTCGGCCACACATACCATACGCCCTTGGAGGGCCAATAAGTTCTAGATTTTCACCTCCAAGATCATGCTCTGTTATGCCACTTGGGACACCTTTGTGTTCCTTCAAGCAAGTGTTCCAAGATGATTTGGGAAGCGCACTATGTTCGGGCTATTGGGCATTTCAGAGTCGAGAAAATGATGGCAGTACTGCAGAAGTATTTATATTGGCTAAATCTTCGGTAGGATGTCGAGAAGTACATCAAATCCTACACTTCCTATGCCATTTCCAAACTGACCATCAAGAAGCAAGGCATCTATACTCCGCTGCCTACCCCTAGTCAACCTTGGGAATCCATCTCCATGGATTACATGTCAGGCCTTCCTTCTACTAAGCATGGAAATGACTGTGTTTTTGTGGTCATCGAAAGATTCTCGAAGATGGCCATTATGGCAGCCTACAAGAATAATATCACATCAGAAGGCACTGCTAAACTCTTCTTTGAATGAGTGTGGGTACACTTTGGGATCCCACAATCTATCATCTCAGATCGGGACAACAAGTTCCTCAGTACATTTTGGTCTTGTCTCTGGTTGATGCTAGACACCAAGATCACTAAGTCCACAACTTTCCATCCCCAAACTGATGGCCAGACAAAGGTCGTCAACAAGATGATCGTACATATTCTGTGCATGTACAACTCAAAGCATCCATGCACATGGGATGAGAGCCTCCCCTATGTCCAACACAACTATAATCGGGCTATCCGCAGCTTGACTAACCACAACCCTTTTCAGGTGGGATTGGGATTCTAGCCACTATGTCACATTGATGTGTCCATACCATTTGTAGTGACTCATGCATATTTGACTCATGTCCAGACTGAAGCCAACAAGGGAAATAACTTCATTGAGCACATTCAACACATCTGCCAATAAGTCCATGAGATATTGGACAAAGCCAATGCTAAGTACAAGTATTGACATGATCAATATTGGGTTCCACACAAGTTCCAGGTGGGCGACAAAGTTTGGCTACATTTGTAAAAGGGGCGCCTTGCTGGGCCCCACCGCAAGATTCACCCACTTCGATATGGGCCATACACCATCACCAATGTTGTGGGAGATAATTCTTTTGAGCTCAACATTCCCCCATTCCTTGGCCTGCACCCAGTGTTTAATGTGGATCACCTTCAGACATACTTTCCACCATTAATGGACACATTTGACAGTACAGAACAAATCGCACCGACTGAGTAAATCCAAATTGCATGGAACAAGTTGCAACTAATCAAATCATGGAAATGTAGACCAAGAACACTCGCCAACAGAAGATCCAGCTGTATCAAGGTTGTTAAAGCCGGTAAACTCCTGCACCAAGGCAAATTGCTCACAAGGGGCCAAGTTCAACAAAAGTTTCCTCATCTCATGGAGGAACTCAATGCAATGGGGACCATTGCTTCCTAAGGGGGGAGAACTGATCCAGGTGGATATTGGTGGCCACCTGCCTATTCCACTTGGACCCTCACTATTGTTCTTTCAGTTTTGCTAAATTTCCTTAATTGTAGCAAAGTTTACTATTTTTGGCAGTTTTTCAAGTCTTGAACTTCTGGAACCGTTTTGAGGCCCTAAATGGCATTTTTTTGGTGAAATAAATCCAAATATTTCAAGAAAAAACACGACAATAAGTGTAGTCCTCAAAGATATCTTTCCAACGAGGTATCCTATGCGTCAAACAAAGATAATATGACCAAGTTACTCCCCCGGGAAGTTGGCTGCCCAACTAACCCCAGCAGGGCCCATAAACTCTTGGTGTTACATCTCCTTGGGTTAGGGTTTGGTTGTTTAGGGTTTTCTCTTATTGTTCAATAATAAAAAGGCCCTTGAGCCTCACTGTAACTCAGTTCAGAGGCATGTAGCAGCCACATCTCTTCTCATAGATAAGCTACCATCGCCCGAGTTAGTCTTATTTCCATTCTATTTGTAAGCATATTTCAATATTTGATATCGTTGAAATGAAGTGTTATTTCTATTGTATCTCTATATTTATGGTTATATCTATAATTTGTTGTGTTCCTGTTTAAATCCGGATCATGTGATCTTAGGCACCATCATACTTTCATAATATCAAACATGCCACAACTAAACATTACCAAGTTCTAGGACAATTACTTCAACTTACCACTTTCATGGTAAATGTGTCCTTATAATTTGTGGAAATGAACCCAATCATGTCCTCGTTACTTACCCGCTGGTTGTTTCATAAAAAATCAAGGTTCTACAATTGAATTGGTTTTCTTTATTTTATCCTTTTCCTTTAGATCTTTCCCCAATAAATTATAGAGGCTAGAAGCACAAAATAATATTAAGAGTACCCATTTTGACAATTCAAAGCACAACCTAGAGTAGCACAACACTCTTAAAATCAACACAAACTAACCAAAAAATTACATTACAAAATCTTACCATCATTCTTTCTTACATGCCTCACCCATGAGTTTTCTCAACTCCCTTCTTGGGGTTTGCACCCCTTTCTATTTTGCAACTTAGTAATTAGGGTTCCTGGAGGTCACATGCGATTCCTCTTTTTGTTGAAGTGTAATCAACTATGGGGTCTTCCCCCTCTTACATCTCCATGCTTGTCAGCTCCCTCAACACACTATATAGTGATTTTGTAGGCATAAGTTCATTTTAATCAACTATTTGACGAAAATTTATTTGTGTCTATAAAATGATTTAAAGTTCTTTAAGGTACTTATCTAGGGTACAATTGACTCATGGCATATTTCACTTTCCACCTTAACACTTGTGCCAATATGCTACCATCATTTTTTTATATTACTTGTCACATTTTCTTTGGTTACCTTACTTGACATCACACCTATGCTCACTATCAATCCTTTAAGTCATGTTAAGACAACAACCTCCTTAGAATATTACTATGCACATTCATTGTTGTGTGTACCTAACATATATCTATATATACATGATTTCTTATGTTTTCCTTTTCCCAACTTTCGATATGTGCCAAAAAATTTAAATTAAAATCATCATGTTTCCCCACTAAATTTCCTGAGGGATCTCGCTTGCATCTATTACTGTTCATTTACTGCACCAATAGTAATTTCAATTAACTAAAACTCTCTTTTCATCTTCATTTTTATCAAACTTAATCTTTTAAATTATGAGGCAATTATAAAATAAACTAATTAGTGAATCACTCCTTGATTTTGTATTACAAGTCTATAACTCACATCATCTTGAGTGCGCGCCCACACCCCCCGCCCCTCCCCCCCCCAACATTCATTAGGTACAAGAAATTCAAAATCTGTCAACATTCCTTTTCTATATTTTAGGGGTCATTGCATACTCTTCCCAAAAAAATTCTATATCCTTGAAATTGATTCTTATCTTGCTCTCTATTTACTTACTACATTTGGTGTAAACTGATATTCTTCCGAGTATCAACAACACTGTTCCAATGTGCTTTTGTTCTTATTTGATGTCTTGGAGTAACCTAGATACTATTATCATGTCACTTTCAACTTAAAAATCTCATATATGCGACTCACTTCACCATTTTCGAGACTAGTCTCCTTTCCATTACAAATTATTATGACAACTTATCACAAATTTTTTTCTTTCACTGGACCTTTTAAACAAGTATTTTATTTCTTGGTTCTATTGCAAATCTCAATTACTTTACTTTTACAATCCTTCATGCATATGATTTATGCCAATTATTCTACTGTTGTAACTCATCCCTTTGGGGCTCGACTCTGTTCATGCACAGACTTTTCAATTACAAAGTTCATTAATTCTCTTATCAGTTTATTTTCATTAGTCATGAAATCTATACCAGCCAATTATTACTTCATCAAAATTATGTATTCCCAAGTTATACTATTTACATATAAATTTTATCTTTTATTGTCACCATTATCGATGTATGCCATATCATTTACTAATGCTTAGTTTGATGAAACAAATTTCAACCATTACCATTAAGCACCCAAGATAGCTCTAATTGATTCGTATTCAAACATGCATTTTGTAATTGTAATTGTCAATCTTTGATAACATTTATCATTAAGTATGTTGGGGCGTCTTCCTCGGGTAAACCAATACCCCAAATCTTTTGCTTATGTATTATAGTTTTTAAGTTCCTTCCATTCCTTTTTCTAATTCCTATATACCCTTTATTCTATGTATACCCTCTTGTTTTTCTTTTTTGTTAGAAGACTCATATTATTTTTTAACACACAATGTGCTTATTATTATGTGTGCATCACTATGTTACTATAGACTCTTCCCTTTTCAATTTTCTTTCCATACATAGGTAAGATTACACTTTTGTTAGGAATAAAAATTATTTTTACTACCAAGTATTTCCTTTCATTCACTCTCTCAGCTAGGTTCTTGGTCAACATCTAGTACAAGTGCGAGGAGGTAATTTATACCAATTAAGTAATTACTTTCCATCTGTAAGTATATTACTTACCAATAGTATTCTAACTTCTTTTATACATGTCTCTTCTTCAAAAGTCCATATTAGAGGTTTAGTTTAATACATCCTTATGATTATTGACCTTATAAATTATGTATCGAAACATAATTTAGATTTTTTTTTTAATTAACAAAAAGGGCTCACAACTAGGAACATATAATTGTCATGTAATAACCTTGAACTCTTCAGGGTGATTTCATATGCAACACCCTGCCTTCTCTTTTAACAAACCCATATGGTATTTTAGAATATTTTAACAATATGGGATTTAATTCTTCATTTACACAGGTATATGTCTCCTGATTTTTCTACCCATACACTTCCATATCTTTATAAATTATAAACTTCTCTCTATTCACTATAATTTTACAGTCATGGGATATGATTTACTAATTAACATGTGTTAATACTTAAGTCGTCCAAACAAATATTTGCTCTCCTAAATGCTCAACATAATAATTCTTGTAAGTAAGGGTGTCCCAACAATAATCCAATTAGTATTTGATAACTTAACTTATGTAACATAATTCTTTTCAATGTACCCATGACAAGAGCCTTCACTTCCAACTCAAATAATTCTTCATCGTTGTTTAAAAAAACATAATTTCTATACCTTGTTGTACCCATATCTCAAAATTTGATCTAGGTAAGGGTGTCGAATTTGGTCCTATAGGCATAGTTGCCGTATTTATAATTATTTTTTACTATGGAACAAAAACAGGTTGTTACTATGTGCCCTTAAACAAGCCTCAATGTTGAACCCTTTAGCTCTGATAACACTTGTAACATCTGTCGATTTTTTTTTTCTTTTTTCTTTTATCTTAGCTATTTACCCTTGGTAACTCATAAAGGGTTAACAACAATGTGTGTAAAGGAGAGATACAATTATTTTTCCTTGGTACCCCTTATCCAAAGGTAAACTACTTGCTTAACTAAATTTGTATTAAGTTGTGGCTACTTAATGATGTACATACTATATTTAGATGCACGCTTCTATAGTTTCAACATGGCCGGTGTCAACCTGGCGTTCCAGGATATGCATTACTATTCATTAGGGTATATATATATATATATATATATTTCACTTTAAAATATGAAAGGAACTCAAATAACATTCTCTTTGAAATGGTAATTAATATTTGATGTATCACCCATACTATAAGTCCAACACATTTGTATTCGAGTAATGCACATTAGTTTTTTTTTTTATGTGACAACACCTTGTTAATACGCCTAACGATAACCTTGTGTATAATAATTAATTGGGTTCATATTGGTTATACAAGGTTATGGTGTGTGTTGTACCTGAACCCTTTTAGATTTTTTGAGAAGCTATCTATCACACACCTTTTTATGGTTTTGAGGTTAACTTCACTTCTTACATCTTTCACGAACTCCAACGTCGAGATCTTAGGGTTCTGATTGGACGATCTATGGTTTGATAGTGTGGTTATGGGGTAACTAACCCCACCTCACACTCGCCATCAGTTCATTCACATTCCTCAACTTGCTAGTGATGTTCTATTGTTTTCAACTAAACACTAGGTTTAGAATGGTCCTTTTTGGTATCTGCTTGAGCGATACAGGTATGCTGAGGGACTCTGTATTTTAGAATTTCTCATTTCCTTAATTTCTTCAAACCCTCACTATTTATTTCTAATTTTGGTTACATTTTAATTAATCTCTAGAACCAACAACCATGTCTAGACTGGAGTCTTTGGGTATTAGCCCTCACATTGAGCCTTATCACTTTGTTTGTTCAGGTAAAATAGTATTACACTTGGTTTCTACTGCGAAGTATTTCTACAAACTTTGTTTGTGATTGTTCCCTTCGGAATTAGTATGGAAGATTTGTGTGGTTACCACAATACAATTAGTTCCTTTAAGACTATACTTCATGGTGTATGAAACAATTTCAAGGAAATATATTTAAATTAATATTGTTGAATTTTATTTTATTCCTTTCCTTTCCAGTGAATGTTTTATGTGATTACTGCTACAATGTTGTTTCTCGCTCCCAGTCAAAGTATAAATGGTTCTTGATTACATTTGTTTCTTGGATTTATGGCCTTTCAGTTTAGTACTTGTCACATAGTTTGTTCTCATTCTTTATGTGTAGGGTTGTAAACCCTCCCATCCTTGTTGCTTTTAATTCTATTTACACACCGGTGGCTACTGCCTTTAGAGCACTATAGTTTTGGTTTATTCACAACTTTAATTCTTTATCATATTATCTAATAGCATATAGGTAATTCTAGTCTTAGTACTAGCTTCTTTTCTTGTGAGTATTTGTAAAAGTTCCTTTTTATGCAGAGTTATAAAAAGAATGAATACTTCAAATTGTTTGCTTATTTTCCATCATATACAAACTGATTTATATGTAAATATAGTTATCCATGTTGATACCTCATTTTTTAGGCTACTTTTCTTTAATATAAAATTCTTGATTAGAGCTGACTTCAAAACCTACTGATTCCATTATAGACTTCCTATCCTGAACTCATGATTGTTTTCTGGATTTTCAGTTCGCTGAATTGGCCTAAAATCTAACCTAGTTCATAATTCTCGGTTTACCCTTACAATGCACATCCATTCTTAGGAATTTATCTTTCATGATGAGAAATGAAATGTTATAGTTTGCATTCGTTCAACACGTCTCATACTTCATAAAAATGGTAGCGGAGTACCCCATAAAACAATTTCACATATGAAAGGAAATTGATATACAACAAAGAATATAATTTCACATCAATAGTATTTATATGTTTCTTTAATTGCCTAGAGCCACAAAATCACCAAGAAAGAGAGTGCTCCACCCAACCAATGAGAATGGAAATTATGTCCAAGTCTCCTCCCAAGCTAGTTTCTTCCCAGAAAAATTGTTTGACAGTGACCTAACAAGGTATGTTCAAAGGAATCAAGACTCTACAAGTCTAGCCTAAGAAATCGCAGAGTCACAATTTTGTCTTAGGGTTTCCACTAGCCACCAACTAGCTCAATAATACCCTAACTGGCAGTGTCATGCCTTACCTTCAATAACATCTTGTTTTAGGTTCCAAAGCTTAAAGCTTCAACTCCTCTCTTTGACCTCCTCCAGTGAGGTAACAAGTCTCCAAGGTTTCCTCGAGTTTTCTTCCCTCTCACCCTGTTGGCTTCCTTGTCCCAACTGAGATTATTTATCTATATGGAGAGGAATAATTGTCTGGTAAATGAGACTCTGTTTTAGCACATTTTTCCCGTACTTTTATGGTTGTCCATAACTTGTATTATTGATAATAAGAAAAATAACATTTATGTTTTACCATCCATCCTAGGCCTTTACTTGGCCCATAGTTTTACCATGTCATTTGCAATAAAACAAAACATTTACAACTTTATTGAGGGGTGTTACAACTAATGAGATAACCCATAATGCAAGTCTTCAATCGCCTTCCTAAATCCCACTTGCTTCACACCACACTGAATCTAGACTATGTTACTCGCATGGTATAACACACAAACCCATAATCACCAGATCTCTTATTATGGGGGTTTATGAATGAATGAAGTTTGGCGATCATGTTAAATGTTGTTTCAACCAATGCCTTTATTGGGTAGTGTAATTGAGTTACTAAAGACAACACGATGCCAACACTTCTTCATATGCCTGCTTGCGGAATAATTTCTAGGCCAACCTTTCATATATTCAGACTTATGTTATCCTTTGTTCTCTCTTTGGTATTGTGCACAATAGGCCCTTTTAAAAAATTCATGAAGTTTGAAGCCTTGGGAAACTAGATAAATGGACACTCACTAGTAAGGAAATTGAAACTAACCTATAGTGGAAGGTAGGATTAGATGTTAGAAGAGAGTTAAGAACTTGGCTTCAGACTGCTTTAGGCTATGAATAACTTCTTGTAGAGTGAAAATACGATGCACTTCAAGATGTGAAGACCTTTCCTGTAGAGCGACAATACAATTCAAAAGACACAATGGAATAAAACAATCTAACCAGAAAAGGAAAACCACATCATAACTGGTATACTTGTGGTTTAACGAAATAAATTCCAAGACAAGCTGCAAGATTGGAGTGAAATCACTTCGAGGACAAGCTACAAGACCCGTGAAATCATGATCCATACATATTCAAATACAAGGTACAAACAAAAAATTTGGGACAATTTGGGGTAAAGTAGTTATCAAGATGATATAATCTCTAAAGGTGATGAGACAATGAGGCAGGTGTTGAGGCGGCAGGCGAGGCAAGTGTTGAGGTGGTAGGAAATGCCTGCATAACTTTGTATATACAAAAAAACGTCATATTAAATGTTTCAGACTAATGTTAACTTGAAATTTAGCATTAATTTAAGTTCATAAATGTTTTAAACTCAATTCAATGTTAGTTATCCTAAATTTTAATAAAAATCACAAAAATCATACATCTTGTTGACAATAAGATATCCAAACTAAAACTTTGGGTAAATTTTTGTTTGATAAAATATTTTTGTTAAAACCTGGAATACATTGGCTCGTCTACAACACAGAGTAATAAGTGGAGGATGTGATCTTTTATCATTTTAAGTTGTGAGCGTGAATAAGTCAATGCTCTTGAAACTTTGGGTTGAACTTCATGAGTTACCACATGAAAAGATCCTCATTCTTGGTATGATTTTATTTTAGAGTAGTCCTTAAGTGTAGTTTTTTGGAAAGTTTTATGTTTTATTTTCCGATCTAATTTGTCTAGAATCTGATAGGGATTTGTTGAAATCACAAATTTGACAGGTGAGCTCTTTACAATCGAAGTGCTCCAGGGGTTTTTGAGGGTGTTTAATCCATATATGTAGTAAAAAACTAGTGTAAACAACACAAATCAAGATTTGGCCATAATTTGTTTTCACTAGATTTAGGCCAGAAAATCCGCCAAAAACTCTAAAAAATTGCTCTTAAAAACAACTCATTTTTTTTTTTAATTACACATAAAGTGACAAAGCAACAAAGAGATCCATCACAATGAGAATGATGATAGAATGATTCACTACCATTCATTTTCTCCCTTTTTATAGATATTTGGTAAAAATAGTGACAATAACTAAAATATTAAATATTGACGATGCTCTTGAGAAAGTGAAAGAATACGAATCTGACAAAAAGAAAAAATATAAAATATGTTAAAACAAAAGCATTATATAAAAATATAAAAATATAAAAATAAAAATAAAAAATTAAAAATCGAATCATTTTAAAAAATAAAGTTTACTAACAAGAAAACAAAAACGCAAAAGATTGAAAAAAAAAATTAAAGTGGAAATATATCCTTCATTCATCCAATTACCTTTAATATCAAGTAAATATTAAATAAAATTTGTATGAGTTGTATTTTAATTTTATAGATATATCTTCTTTTAATTTAAAACATTATTATTACATTATCGTCTAAATAGCTTATTTTTCATTTAATATTTTTTTAAACAAAAAACTTTACCATAAATTTTATCTTGGTATCATTATTTTGATTTAAATTTTATGTAATATTTTAATTTAATAAAATACATTAATTTTAAAAATTGTAAAATTTATAATTAAAAATAAGTTGAATTTTTTTGTTTTTTATTGGCTTGATCCACATGGAATTTAAATCTTGAATCTCATAGTTTACATAACACAATTGAGCTACCTCATAGGTGAAACATAAAAATATTTCATTTTAACATGTTTTTTGAATTACTTATTTACCTTTTTCCAATAGTAAAAAATATCTAATTTAATTTTGAATTTGATAAATCATTTCTTTAACATGGTGGATGTCCTTAATATAAAATATATTATTTATTTTTCATAAATAATTATTTTAGGATCTTCAAATCTTAAGAAAAACTATATTCATTTTTTAAATATAAATCATTCACTATAAATTCTATTGGGAACCATCACTCACTATAAATTCTATTGTGAACCATTATGGATTGAGTTTATGCACCCCTCAAACCTTCCCTTTGTAATTACATTGATCCTACCTACACTAGGTGCATGCTTCCTTTTACCCTTGTTGTCAATGATTTCCATTAACGACACCCCTATCTAATTTGATTGCAACAATGTAAGTTTTGAAATGAGAATTATAAATTCAAAACGAGGAATCTAGCCAAAAAAAACCCCAAAAAAAGAAAAGTGTGTATTTTGGAATGACGTTTTATTTTTTTAGGGTTAATTTTCAACATAATTAAAATATGGCAGTAAAACCAATTTTTTTGTGCAAAATATATGAAAAAAAATACACTAATGTTTTTGGTAGAATAACATTTTTCTTTTAGAGGTATAATTTCAACATTTTTAGTAATGGTGTTAAAGATAAAATAATGGGATCCGAAACACATTAAAATTCCAACAATTTTCATCCATGTCGTTAAACATATAATAACATGATACTAAAGATTGCTAAAATTCTAATTGTTTAAAAAAAAAAAAAAACTTTGAACACATTTAAACCATGCCATTATGAACAAATTATATGACTAAATTAATCAAAATATCAATACTTGTAGATTGAATGAAACATAAATTATATCTCTAAGTTATTGTTGCATTGTGGATATTATAAACAAATGAATTCATCATAATTAAAACATATAATTCAACAAACATAAAAATGACTCATAACTTCATTTAACATCATATGGAAATCAAAATTTCTATTCAAGATACCATGCAAACATCAGTTATATAAATTGTCTTATAGAATTATTCAAAATCACTCATATCTTCTTGCACACCATCATAATTCACATCTTCAAATGAATGACTAGATAAAGATGAAGATGTTCCATATTCTTCTCTTTCATCAACTAGTGCCCCATCTGAGTCCACATGCATGCCCACCATTTCAGGTTTCAAAATTCTTCTAGATCTACGACTGAGTTCAACAAACTCCCATCTCAACGTTGTTTCTTCTGGTAGCAACCTCTTCATAATCTCTATCGTCCTGAAGTGAAGAGTTCTTCTCTTTGTTAAATTGAATTCATAAACAAGTATGTCAACATCCTCCAATTTTAAGAGATATGTGCAGTGACAATTTATATTTGTACCCTTTCTTTTTTTGTTTTGCTAAGTAAAGACTGAACTATTGTATTAAAAAAGGGAAAAAAATATTTACAAGAGGTATACACCTCTGAGAGCCATGGATCAGCTCTCTGTCAAGAAATTCTCATTACAACTGATATTTCTGCTTGTAAGAGCCAGAAAAAAAACAAAACCCCAAAAAGAAATGTCTTGAACAGAAATTGTCCAACCTGGACCTATTAAACATGACTAAGACAGACCAAAAACCCACTAGTAGGATCAGACCACGAGATCTGAGACAGGGGACCGAGTTTACATAGATGCTAAGCTTCAGAGAATGCAAACTATCGAGCCTGGACTGAACAAAAAAGACAAAAAGGAAGCGGTTCGCCTGAGTACAGGCTTACCCCAGAGAAGTCGGTGGTCATTTGTTGTTGCCCTTCTTCGCCTCAGCTTCGCGAGCCATTACTCTTTGCTTCCGTTCTTCAGCTGCCTGGATCGGGTCTGGCTCCCAAGAAACTTCGACTCCAACAGGGACGTCCGCGATGCTGTCATAACCAGGAGGCAGCTTGAGATAAAGTTTATAGTCTAGCGAGTCTTCCTCTTCCTCAATTTTCAAGCCACTGCCAGGGGAATCCGTCTGAGTCTTCATAGTTCCTTCAGCCGAGGTCATTGGTGCTTTGCGTTTGAGGCTGCGAAGTTCTTTGGCAGCTTCCGCCTGCTCTGCCGAGTAAACTTCAGTGCTATCTCCCTCCATTTGGCTCTGAACCTCTGGATTGTAGGAGGTGTCCTGAGCCTTGGAAGAATTATCTGAGGTGGTGGGCATTTTCTCCCCTGAATCATGATTGCTACTGTCCTCCGCCTCATCCTCCTCGTCGAAGATGACTGTAATGCGGGCTCTGACCACTGGTTTGTTTGTCCGGCGATGGTAGCAAAGAGTAGCAATTTGAACAACGTTATCCAAATCCTCGGAAGGCGTTGAGGCACCAGAGGGAGGCGAAGCGCACGCTAAGGGAGAAATCCTCTTCGGGCTGGTCAGTCTTCTCTGTTTTGTGCCGCTGGACTGAATTGAGTGACCTCCCCTGCGAGGCGTCTTATACCCACCGCGAGGAGCCATGAGGAGCGTAATGAGCTCTACACAACTGAGCGAACAGAAATTGACTGATCTATACCTGCGACGAGTCCTGCAAATACCGTTATGGATAATCCCCTGCACATTCGTCTGAACTGAGTGCACAATCCTGAACACTGGGCGAGAGATGTCGACGCGGATGGGAATTCCGCTTGCAGAGTTTCCCGTAACAATTCCCTGAACCATCGCAGAATTAAAACCGGAGCCGGCTCGCATACCTGAACCACAGTTTGTTTGCGCCATGATAAATGCTCTGGCAGCAGAACCTCGATAATACTCCTGTCTTGAAGGGCCTTTAATGCCCCTGAATGTACTGGCACCCAGAACCTGATCAAAAACATGGAGACCACCTGGCGAGAGCGTGAGGCCATGTGGCTTGAGCGTGGGGTGTAATGGCATTTCAAATCAAGCCTTAACACCCGCATCCGGGTGGTCTTGAACCTGCCTCTGAACATCTTTTTTTGAGATTTCCTGGAAGGTGTACCATGCATTCATTGGTACATTGCCTTGGAGGGATCCTTCAAAATGGTTTTTTCCTCTTTCTGCTCCTATGTTAGCTAAGAAATCTGCTAATTTATTTCCTTTGCGTCTGATATGATTGAATGTTGCAGCTTTGTTATCCCTTAGCCAGAACTGAAGTAGCTCCAACCTTGCTACCATTCTCCAGCTTCTACTAACCTTCTGTGCCTCTGTGCCTTGTTGAATCTTAATGGCCATGTTGATTAAGATTTGAGAGTCTCCCTCCACAATTAGGGGAAAGAAGTTATCCTTTTGAGCAATGTTGAGACCTTTCCATAATCCTTCGAGTTCAGCGACGTTGTTTGTATTCCAGCCAATGGAGCCAAAGAAGACTTTAAGCACTTGTCCATTGTGATCTCTGATAACTCCACCATATCCTGTAGCTCCCGGATTGCCCTTGGAAGCCCCATCAAAGTTGAGCATAAATGAATTGGGAGGTGGAGGGGTCCAGTGAGAGGGAGTATCCTTCTGATTATTAATACTTCTTGCAGGGAAGTTGGTTGAGCTTAAATGAATTTGCCAATTATTCCAAATTGCCTGTTCCTTGTTGTTGGAAGGGAGATCCTCCTGTGACCAGCTTTTGATAGATAGAGTTTCCTGTATATTCATGACTATAGTCTGCCAAACTTGCTGCACATCCATTGAGTGGTCTTTGAAGATTCTGCGGTTTCTCTCTTTCCATAGATTCCACATTACAATTCCGGGAATTATTTGCCATAGCGAATTTAGGATGTTGCTTTGAAACGGGTGCTGAGGCCAGTTTCGTAAAGTATTATTTACATTTCCTATCTCGCGTCCTTCCTTTTGGCAGCGAAAGGTGACTTTCTCCCACATTTGCCTGCTAAGAGGGCATAGTTGCGTAAGGTGCACAGCTGTTTCCTCCTCCATTTTGCAGTTGAAGCATATTGAGGGTCCTTCGAATTTTCTTTTTCTGAGATTATCCCAGGTGAGTATCCTGTTGTGGGAGAGTAGCCAGAGGAATGTAGATATTTTTGGCCAGATCGGGGGGTTCCATATTTTTTCCCAAAGTTTGTCCTTGATGAGCTGATCTTTGATAATAATGTGGTAAGCTTCTTTGGTCGTGTAGGTTCCTTTCTCTTCATAACCCCACCTTAATTTGTCCTGCTCGGTCGATTTAAGAATTTGTCTCTTTTGGAGCTCTTCAGCAAGGGAATGTTGGGCATCTTCTGAACTGTTTGGGATCAACTCTTGGGTTTTTCTCCAAATCCTATGATCTGAGTCTCCATGATCATGCCAGAATTGGTTTACCTTTTCCTGTTGGTGCATTTGGTGAGCAGGAATTCCTTGAATGACGTTGGCTAGGCGTGGGGATTGTTGCCAAGAATCCATCCAAAAACGCGCAATGCTACCGTCCTTCACTTCCCAGAAACTATGACTTTGTATAAGATTTCTGTGCATTATCGCAGAACCCCAGATAATTGAGCCTTTGCTAGTTTCTGTCATTCTTATACGTTCCTCAAGAGGTAGGTTGCTGGTATATTTAGCAGACCAGAATTTTGCCCATAATGTTTCTGGGAACGCTAGCCATTTCCACCAAATTTTTGCTCCCATGATCGCATTGCTGTGTTCAGGATCTCTGAGGCCAATTCCTCCCACTTTCTTAGGGAGGCATGCTTTTTCCCATTTAATTAACGCCCATTTCCTATTGTGACCAGAGATGCCCCACAAGAAGTTACGTTGCAGCTTCTTGATGGCTTTTAGAACCCACTTTGGCGCTGCCAGAATAGAAAATAAGTAAAGAGGCATGGATTGTAAAACAACTTTAATGAGCACAAGTCTGCTTGCCATGTTTAGGGAGCGGTGAGTCCAGAGCAGAAGCCTGGTTTCCAGCTTGTCCAAAAGGATTGTCCAGGAAGAATGTTTCCTAGCTGACTCAATGAGAGGGGCGCCAAGGTAAGTGGATGGTAAGGAAGCAATGGAGAATCCCAAGATTCACGCTATGGATCGCTGTGTGGTCGGGTGGGTGTTAAAAAAGAAGATCTGAGACTTGATTCTATTGATGCAAGCACCTGAAGCAGTAGAGAAAATGTTAAGCAGAGAGTTGAGAGCTCGAGCTTCTTGAACAGAGGAGTGGCCAAAGATCATATTGTCATCTACGAATTGCTGATGAGAGACAGTGGGCGCACCATGGAGAGAGATGCCTTTGAGAGCATTGGACTGAAGAGCAGCATGAAGGCTTCTTCCCAGACCTTCTGCCATAATTATAAACAAGAAGGGAGAGAGGGGGTCGCCTTGCCTCAATCCTCGTGAGGGGCGGAAAGTGGCAGAAGGAATCCCATTGATCATAATGGAGAAGGAGGAGGAAGAGACCATATTCATGATCCATCGGATCCAAGGATGTGCAAAACCAAAAGCACTCAAAATTTTTTCCATATAATCCCAGCTTATGCTATCAAAAGCTTTGGAAAGATCAATTTTTAGAAGCATACCTGGTTTTTTTGCGAGCTTTAGAGAATGTATGATTTCATGCGAAAGAATTATTCCATCAGTGATTTGCCTTCCTTCAACATACCCTGATTGCTCCGGGGAGATGATGCCTGGCAATATTGGTTTTAGTCTTACAGCCACAACTTTAGAGACAATCTTGTAGATAATATTACATAGGGCAATGGGCCTGAATTTGTCTGGGGTGCTGGAGTTTTCTGATTTAGGGATTAAGGCTATAAAGGTGGCATTGAGACCTGGATACATCCATCGTAGGCTTCGAGACTCTTCTACCACTTGCCAAACCTCCCATTTAATTAGTTCCCAGAAGTGATGAAAGAAGTTTGAAGAAAAACCATCGGGACCTGGAGCTTTACCAGCTTTTAAAGATTTTGCAGCGGATTCCACCTCCTGTAAACTGATGGGTTTAAGAAGCAGGGTGTTTTGTTCCTTAGACACTAGGCGCGGTATATTCCTGGTTATGTTGTTTATGGCCTCATCTCTGTTGATATTTGGCTCTTGGCACATTTCTTTGAAATAATTGAGGAATTCCTTTTCTATATCCTCCTAGGTCTCCAGTTTGTCGCCTTGAGCGTTTATAACCTGAGAGATTTGATTGTGCATTCTTCGTTGCACTGTGGTTCTATGGAAGAACTTGGTATTCTTCTCACCTTCCTTCAGCCATCGGATGCGGGATTTTTGTCTCCATAGAACTTCCTCTTGTTGCTCTCGTTCCTGTAATTTACTTTCCAGTTCTTGTTCCTTGTGCGCCAGCTCCTCTGTCCGTCCTTCTAAGATTAATCTTTGTTGAATGGATTTGAGATCCTGAAGGATCGATTCCTTTTCCTTAAAGATGTTGCCAAAGTTTTCCTTATTCCATTTCTTGATTTCTCCTTTTAAGAACTTCAATTTCTTTTGAAATCTGGCCATTTTGGATTGCTCTATAGGGTTGCTGTTTTGCCAAGTTGTAGTTATGAAATCCTTGAATTCAGGATGTGAGAGCCAGAATGCTTCAAATCTGAAAGGTTTTTTGCTGTTGCTGCCCGGTCTCTTCCAATTCATTTCTATGGGCCAATGATCTGAACCTGAGAAAGGGATGATGTGTGCTGTAAATTCGCCTCCCACATGGATAGCATTGTCAGAGATCAAGAACCTATCCAGACGCGACGCAATCTGCATGGGAATAATCCTTTTGTTCGTCCAAGTATAAAGGCCATTAGCTGTAGGAAGGTCTATAAGCCAGTTGCTCTGAATGAAATCCTTTAGAAGTGTTCCATCTTTGTTGGGTCTGCAATGTCCTCCTATCTTTTCCTCTGAGTTAGCTATCATGTTAAAGTCACCTCCTGTTACCCACAACGGATGTAATCTGTCCTGATTGAGCCTTGCTATTGAATGTAGAATTGCTGCTTTCTGCTGCGTTTCTTGGGGAAAATAGACATTCGTTAAATGTCCATGAATGTTGGTACCTATGAGATGAAAACAGGCCTGAATGAAGCTTTTATGAGCATGAATATTAGTTAACTGAATCTTTCTGGCATCCCATAGAATTGCAAGACCTCCTGAGGCTCCTTGCGCTTCCACTGCTGTTACTTGGCATCCCGCCCATGCTTTAGCCGCTGCTCTTTCTATAAAGTTTAGAGAGCATTTAGTTTCTTGGAGAAAAAAGATTGCTGGTTGTTCTTCCATGATCAAGTTTTTGAGGAGTTTACTTTTCCTGGGGCTATTGAGCCCTCTTATGTTCCAAGAGATTAACTTCATTGGGAAGGGTTGAAGTTGGTGTTGAAGTACTTAGTGAGTTTGGCATATCTGCCAGACCCCACTAGAATTGCTCCAAGCTTGATAGTTCTTTCCAACTCTGTTTTCCTGCCTCTTTTTTTACTGTCTTTAAAAGCAAATTTGCCATCCCATTTGCTTCCAGTTTGTATTCCAAGGGAGTACTTCTTTTGTGCCTTGCTTAATATTTCCACCAAGTTGTCAACTTGTGTTTCTGGGATCTTTTCAAAGTTCCCTAATTTGCAAGCTTGTTCCATTCCGATGAGATCCAGTTTCCCTATATCAAATGTTTCACTATCATCTTCCATGGGTTGAGTTTCTTGCTCATGGTCTTCTACCTCCTTCCCTTTGTCTTTACTCTGCAGAGGTTTGTCGATATCCATATCTGGGCTGCTTCCGGGATCAGAGATCTGTGGATTTTTTTCACTTTGCTGAGACGGGCTTGATTTCTCCGGCGCTGATGTTTCGTGAGTTGTCTTTTCCTTGCTGAGTTCATCTGGCGATGTCATTTTTGCTAGCGCTTCAAAAATATTACTGGTAGAAGGAATATGGTTCTCCCCTGGTGGGGGTTTTGGAGGAGCATTCGTCTTCTTGTTGCTTCGTTTACGGTTGGTCACTTTAGTGAAGCCATTCTGTTGCTGGGATTCGGGATTCAGTGGTGTTGCTTCTTTCTTATTCAGGGGACAATCTCGGAATAA
>APFE030317011.1:0-19632 GCA_000404065.3 Pinus taeda | reverse complement strand
TTTTCAAAGGTATATCTTCATTTTTTGTTCTTGAAATGATATCATTATGATTACTGAGAAAAGACTCCCACCAAAATGAATCAACAATATCAAAACACTCATATGTATATCTAATATCTTTTTTAATTTCTTCCAGGGAATAAGAATAATTTATATCTCTTTTCTGCCTGCGTGCATTATGAACTTCTGAAATTGATTGTAATAACAATAGATTTGACGCAAATATTGGATGATTTGGAATGAAATTAAAAAATTCCAAACCTGATGATGATGCCGATTTTGCAGTTGTTGAATACTTATTGCCCCATATTAATGTTTTCCCATCAATTTTTTTGATACGAAATTGATATTGGAAGCTAATGTCATTAAGTTTTTAAATGCATTTTTCCTCACCATGCAATCCCGCAATAAACCTTTGCATGTCAATCGTTTCTTCCAACACATGAAAAATAGGCTCTGACATGTATGTTTTATTAATACATTCAATTAATGATGGAAAGCTCCCAACATCCTTCCTCCTCAATGTGACTGAAAAACGACTGAACATATGATCAATATGGTCATGAGTGTGACCAACAAGAAGGAAACCCACCTTTACCTTATGAAAAAATCTCAATTCAACAAACATATTTAGATATCCAAAAACAATTTGAATTTTGTTTTCACGACAAGTGTTGTCCAATTGTAGATACAAAACTTTAGGAAGATTACCAAACCAATGAGAAAGCACATCATGAATTATGGTTGTTGTCATATTTGCATCATTATGAATATTTGGAGCTCTAAAGTATACCCTTGGCAACATTTTCCCATTGAAGACCATACAACCGACCAAGTGAAACTAAATAAAATTTTCCTCCTATAAATTTTTGGCCGTGTGAACAAAATATGGTAGAAGTGTTTTCTTCTGGTCCATACCATCAATTATCAAACCCAAATATTTATTTGGATTATCATAACACTTCTTTCGATGCTTGTACAACTTTTTCCTTTCACTTGTTTTTTGGTCGCGATGCTCTTGAAGTGATTTGATAATGGAATCTACACATAACATAAAAGAAAGCCATTAATAAATACATTTTCATAGTTGATGACTATAAAATTTTAAAAAATATTGTTATGAATGCTTACCTCTTTCTGCCCCTTGACATTTATCCCTTTTTTTTATTTAAGAGAAGCACATGTACTGAAAACCCTCATCCTTTTCTTCTTAGGAATATGGACATTGTTGAATTCTTTCTTCCATATATTCACAAAATATTGACATGTGATAAATTGACCATTTCCTTCAACACCTTCTGCATATTCTTTATAAGTTGTAGATTTCTCGTCTTGAGAAATTATCTAAAATATGTATTGTGTCTCTATTTGGAACACAGTCTCCATGCTTTGAAAAATAAGTCTTTCATCCATGACATTGTAGTATTTGATAATGGCCCAAACTGTCATTTATGACGTACTTCTGAATAAAATGTGGGATCCTTTTCGAAAACTTCTTGGATTCTTGACATATGAAAATTACCAATTGAATGAAACATTTTGAAAGCCTTTCTATAGATAAATAAAGACCCAATATGATAATCATAACATGACAATGTAGATTGTGTGCACCCCACTAAATATGAATTTTGCATGCTTTTATTCATTGACAAATATCTCTTCCTTTTCTCCAATGAAAAAGTGAAATCCATATGTTTCAAGCATCCTTTTGACAACATTCACTTGAAATGAGAGACTGATAGAACTTCTTCTCGTGATATATTCTGCTCTACCCCTTGTATAACTAGAACATCTTGGATTGATGCGAAAAGGTCTTCTCCTACTCCTCGACACAATATTTGCTGGAAACGTTTCCATCATTGAATCATCATCATCTTTATAAGCATTTTCATCATCATTAGGAGGAATATTATCCTCACTATGATCGTCTGTGCTTTTGAAATACCTACTTGGAGGATATATTCATCTTTCCCTTCGTTAATGTTATCCTCACAGTCCTTAGAATTAGGACTAAATGGAGAATTTGACTCTCTATTTATTGGATATTCTTCGTCACGTGCATTGCTAGTGCTACTTTCATATTCCTTAGGATTAGGACTATGCGGAAAATGTGACTCTTTATTTACTAGACATTCTTCATCCTACCCTTCGTCATTGTTGCTCTCATAGTCCTTAGAATTAGTACTAAGTGGAAAATGTGACTGTCTATTTACTGAAAATCTTGCACTTCGTCACTACTGCTCTCATAGTCCTTACGATTAGGACTAAGTGGAAAATGTGACTCTCTATTTATTGGAAATTCATCATCCCGTGTCTCTACTGCTCTCATAGTCCTTAGGATTAGGACGAGGTGGAAAATGTGACTCTTGATTTATTAGAAATTCTCCATCCTGGCCTTCATCATTGCTTCTCTCATAATTCTTAAGATTAGTACTAAGTGGAAAATGTGACTCTCGATTTATTGGAAATTGTTCATCCTGGACTTCATCACTGTTGTTCTCCTAGTCCATAGGATTAGGACTAAGTGGAAACTATGACTCTCGATTTATTGGAAATTCTTCATCCTGGCCTTCATCATTGTTGCTCTCGTAGTCCATAGGATTAGGACTAACTGGAAACCATGACTCTCTATTTATTTGAAAATTTTCATCCTACTCTTCATCAACGTTGATATCATAGTCCATAGGACTAGGACTAAGTGGAAACCATGACTCTCTATTTATTTGAAATTATTCTTCCTGCCCTTCATCAGTGCTACTCTCGTAGTCCTTAGGATTGGGACTAAGTGGAATATTTGACTCTCTATTCGTAGTGAAAGAATTTTCGTTATATTCATCAATATGAATAGAGTTGTTACATGACGAAGATGTTAATGCTTCATAAAGTGAATCTTTACTATTAGGAGAATCCATGGCTTTCAAGCAAAAGGGGTTGAATGATACAAATGCTCTCTCTCATAATGATAATATATATCTTAAAGAATGGAAATTTCCCTCCAAAAATTTTTGCTGAAAATTTTCCCTCCAAAAATTTCATTTGATGTATTTCCCTATAAAATTTTATTCTATAATTTATTGAAAATCTTACATACTAAATTTTCCTTGAATTATCTTTAAAATATTTTTTTTAAACTAAATCTTTTACCTAAATTAATCTTTTACTTAAACTATATAGCATTTACAAGACAATTGATTTATTTATTTTTATTTTTATTATATCTTCTATCCCACATTTAACATAAATTACTATATCGCCATAACGCGATTTATATATTAAGTTTTTATAATAAAAAAAATTAATACCACATTCAAGAAGTGATAAAACAATTCCGTAATTTCTGATATATAATAAATTTCATTATCATTATTTCTCACATAACATCAAGACTTCTCAAGGTTTCGTTAAAAGACTTAGTGCGATTTTGTGGAGCATCTACATTGTCATCGACAACACATTCAATGAGAGATTATCGCATTTGAAAGGTTAGTTTCCCTTTTACTGAGTGTGGGTCTTAAACTCCCATAGATTTACTAGTAGTTATTTGTCATTTGGGTTGTTATATTCACACAAGATACTAGACAAAAGACATATTCTAGTAAAAAAAATTAACATTTAATTGATGAAATTTAGATTCCTTTTAAAAATTAAAAATTCACATGAGCCAGGCTTATCCGATAGCCCCTTGGTAGGAAACGGGCCACTATGTCACTGCTGGGCGTGGTGGGCATGCCCGCCCAACGCTTGTTGTGCCATGGGCGGGCACACTTGTCCACAGGCACAGGCAACTGTGCTTGTGGCTAGGTGCGCCAAACTACAGGTGTGCCTGCGCGTGGCACAATGTGCGTGCTGCCTATGCCTGTGGGCAAGAGCACCAGTCTGTGGGCATGTCTGTCCATAGCACAACAGGTGTGCAACACGCCCATTGTGCCGTGGGTGGGAACACTCACGGTTAGGGAAAAATGACCCTTTTTCTTGTCGGGGGCCGATTCAAGGGACTGATTCCTAGAATCGACCCCTTGGCCTACCGAGGGCTGATTCTAGGAATTGGCCTTCGATAGGCCAGTGGGCCATTTTTCCCCGGGCGGGTACATGCACAGCTGGGCGCGCCCGTCCACAGGCACAATTTCTTGTGCCTGTTGATGAGACTCATCAATAGGTAAATTATATGGGCCTTAATGCCACTCTCCAGCTTATTGAAATCAACTTTTCTCACATTTCTTTACATATTTTATTATATTTTTCTTAGTGAGAAGGGTAAAGGTGAGATGTTATGTCATGTGGCCTAATGTGCATTAATTGCAGGATTTGAAGCAGTTTTGGGCTAATTTAAGTGCATGAACTCGAAGTAGATAAGCAAGAGCGATTTTAGGAGATTGGGTCTCCCTCCTTAACTCCTCAATCACTCGAAGATTCCTCCACGAGATCTCATTAGCTCGGAGTTACAAACAACCAAGCCCACTGAGTTCATTGGCAACCAAGCCAGTGATAGTTGAAGACAAGTCAAGCTCGAGTTTGGGAGCCAAGCCTCCCTAAATCTAAGGAAGTTGTTGGTAGCTTCAGTTGTATAAATAATAAGGCCTAGGGCCTCATTATGATTCGACTTTTTATTGTAGCCAAGAGGCAATTTCGAGCTAAGATATTGTGATTGTTATTCTCATGTTATTTTTGATGTTTTGATTAAATGAAAAGGGTTTCTTTGATCCAACACTGAGTTGACTCAGAGAGTTGAAGCTCTTGGGTTAGGGCCCAACCCTGGTAGCATAGGTTCCTCTTTTTGTACATGTATTCTTAGATTAGAATCATAGATTAGCTGCTAAATTTATCTCTGTTTTGTTTAATTTACAAGTCTTTGAATGATTGTTAGTTTTTCTTCCATTAGTTGGAGAAGTAGGTCAGTGTTACACTAATGAAAGAAAAGACTTCAGAAAATCTTGTGACAGTGGCCTCATCCTCATATCCCTCATGGGATCATGGTTTGAGGGCCCCACTCTCACAACCCGAGAAAACAAATTTATCTTTTGGTTATTACACAACTTAGGATTTCTTGTTGAGTAGTGCATTATTGATGATTTTTTAGTAGCACCTGCAATTTTCATTTTGGTTTCTTGAGTTTGCTTTAGATTAGAAAGCATTCCATTTCATAGATTTAAGCCATTAGCCATCAATAAATCAGTTTCTCAAATTCAAATTATATTTTCCACATTTACATAAAGTTATGCATGAATGAAGAAAATAATATGTGTTGTTGTAGGAGTTGTTGATCTGAGGCAAAGAACTCATTCCACTAGCCTCATCTAAGTCTTCTCCTCCTCTCACCAAATCCTACCAATCAACTAATTCAAATTTCTGTTTTGTAGCCACCGTGGACAACCACCTTGAGAAAATCAAACCATCCTAAAGTGTTGGGCTAATCCTTGGGTAGTGTGAGCCTTCCCCATACCTTAGTCCACCATCATACATATTACCAACAGTTTATTTCACCTTCCCTACCTTCTTACAACTTTAAGCTAAGTTTCTTGTAGTAAACTAGGACATCTTGTAGTGCTACAAGAAATCCTATAGCAACTACAAGAAACCCTGTAGCAGACTGCTTTAGATTGTTTTGGGCAGAAATTATGATCAAAGCCTAGGGTAGGCCTTCAAATTAACCTCCATACCCCTAAATTCCATTTTGGACCAGCTTTCCCATACCTTCCTCCCCTGCAAAAGATCAACTTGTTAGAATTTACAATTTTAAATTGAAACCAAAAGACTCTTTTCTGTAATATTTAGCTAGTGCATGCACACATCAGTCATAGCAATATTAGGATAATTTCCATGATTACTTAGTCCAAATAACTAGATGATAGAATGCAAGGTTAAATTAGGTCTCTTCTACAAGTAGTGTGTGTTAATTCTTAGCTAGGAAATTTCATGTCATTTCATAACACTTTATATTCAACACTTTCATTTCTTTAACATAGGCAAGCATTTATTTTCTACATTAAAGATAAATTTACATTCATTGTCAGTAGTTAGCCTCCTTCTAGTCAATAGAAGACTGTTTTGAAAAACCCTAGTCGTCTATCAACCCAGTTGAGAAGTGACCACAGTAGAATGTTGCATATGTTGTGCATATAGCACTGACACCTCCAAGTTTGTATGAACCTCGAGTTGATAAAGTAAAGTTGGTCACCCTAGGAGTTGCAACATCCTTGCTACAATACTAGGGCTCATCACCTGTGCGAGGGTGTGTCCGAGGCAAAATGCACTAGCAGGCCAGGGGACCAATTCTGAGAATCAGCCCCTGGCATGCCAAGGGGTCGATTCTTGGAATCACCCCTCGAGCCAAGGGGCCATTTTTCTATGGGCCATAACATTTTGAATAATTATTGAAAGTATTTTCTTATTAATAAAAAAAGGGGAAATTAATGTTTAAGGAAACTATGCACTCAAAAAAGACACTCGAGGATAAGATTGTTAATTCTTCATGATTAGAATCTTCAAAGATTCTAGATAAGGTTAAGGAAGGGAGATAAAATCCCTTATAAAAAGCTTAGCTAGAGAAAAGGGCTAAGACTGGTTGCCTTTAAAGCACCGTGGGAGAGAAATGTGGGCTTTAAAAGAAAAAGCCTAGGAAATAAAGCAATAAAAGCTACAAAAGAGGGATATCGCTGAATTGGAAATAATATCACGAAGAAGGGTAATAAGTACCCAAAGGGAGAATCAATGAGGTTGGTTATTCTTTGGAAAAAACAATCAAGCTTGGGGGAGAACTGGAGGCAGTTCATGTTGGGAGGAAAATGTCTTTCTGGTGCAGGGTTATGGTCAGCCGGATAATTCAAGTCTCTGGTTTGGCCTATGCTAATTATGATTATGCATTAATTAATGTAGATGAATATGCTGATTATGATTATGCAATAATTGATGTAGATGACTATGATGATTATGGTTATGCATTAATTGTTGTAGATGCATATGATTTAAAGTTGTGATTTTATTGGAGAAAGTAATTTACTGTTCTTGATATATATATTTCTTTCTATTGCTGGAAGTTATATATGTATAAATTGTTTTAAGAAAAATATGAAATTTGCTGGTTCAAAAGATTAGGATTAAGATCTCTAGGCTCCACCAAAAGTGGTGGGATACTGTGAAAATTGAAGGAAAACATTGTTGCAATTCTAGTTACGTGGATACTCAAAAATTAGATTACAACTACTTGATAACAAAATCACAATGTTGTTAGAATTTCTGTTGTGCATATAGAGTTAGGTTACAAGACATGATCGAGCTATGGTATGATCAAATAGACTGTGGGTATGATCACCCAAATGTGCAACAGAAGGGAAATGAGAATACCAAAGGGATCACAACAAATATAGTTAGACTAAGTATATCATAGTGTTGTGAAAGCATTTATCACATTTATAGCTCAGCAAACGAGAGGGCCAGGAGATTATGAATTGGTTTACCACTAAATAGCAGTAAAAACCCATATACTCTCATTGTAGCTTCTTATCATATAATGAGAACATATTTGTGAGGAAATGGAGGATTTCTTAATCCAGAATAGTATGTAATAAAACTACAGGATTGACAAATATACTAGTAGATGGTAAACTTCAAGAAAGTAGCCAACACCATGTATATGAAGTAAATGAGAAGTTGTACATTAAAACTACCTTGAGATTATGGGTAGATGTATATATACCAAGCGCGCGCATTCTCTGCGCTAGCGGCTAGAACCAATACGTATTTAATTTAAATGTTAAGTTACAGGCAACAATACACTTACAATGATACCCACAAAATTAAGTATGAGGTCTATAAGAAATGAAAATCTTAACAACATAAAGACAAATTTATGCATGCAATAGACAAACAAAGGAGTAACTATGAATACAAGCATAGGAACATGATTGGACTGCATAGAGAATGACATAAAAATATCTGTAAGCGTAGAATGAAAGTAACTAGAATTACATAGTTAAGTTGTTTAATGTATTGAGCAAATACCATTGAAAAATAGTAACTATTAAACAATCAACTTAAGAAAATCTCAGTGCAACAGGAACCATAAAGTAAAAAAGGCACTCAGGAAGAAACCTTAAAATATCATAAACAATTATCAAGTGTGATATAAACAGAGTTTTGGCATGATCACAATAGTTTTCCATTTGAAGTTGTTAATACAATATTCAAAATGAAACTCCTACGGTAGATGTAGGCCTATTTAGTATTACAAGAGAAAAATAAAATAGGAGATTTTACAGTGTAACTCTCAAGTAACTTTTACAAAGAAGAACCAATTCCAATGTCTCTGTATAACAGTTAAATATCCTCCTAATAAACTCCATAAGCTATGGGACAACTAATATCCCTACTTAGTAGTAGAAGAGTTGATCTTCCAAGTAGAAGTGGGGGAGTAGCTCAAGGTGGGTATTATGAATCTAGTCACCATTTGATGTCGGAGTCGGGTTTGGCCCATGAAAGAAATACTCAAAATACTCGAACCACTTAAACCCACCTATAGGGCCATGAAAACACATGTATGAGGAGAGAAAATCTGAGAGCTCAATACACCCAGATGGTACAAGCATCTCTTTCTTATAATTTGATAGTAGAAAAAGAAAACGAAAACCCAACAAAAATACCAAAGGATGGGAGAAACAAATCCCTGACGCACAACACAAAAATTGGTCACATGCATTCTCAAAGAGAAGACAAGAAAGAACTGTGAAAGAAAAATTTGGTGAAGTGTATCAACCCCCAAGATAAGGGATTTGGAAAAAAAATCCCCAATAGATAGTCCCGTAAACATACATTTATCAAATTCCAAGTGATATAGAGTCATGCCTAACCCTCCTATCCTAGAAAACTAAGCAGTCATCAGCAAGATAAACCCAAGGGCAGTATCACCGAATTTGAAGGCAAAACAAACCCAAAAATAATACAAGACAACCTGGTACTTCGACGACTCAAAGGTCATTAACTACATACACTCTCACAACATGTATAACATAATCGAATAAGAACAAGTAAAAGTCTCTCTTACCATTTGGGGGTTACGGAAAACCATACTTGTAATAAAAGAGCAATTGAGGAAACGTGGCACATTATTCCGCAGCCATATCCTGGCAATTTCCATTTCTCTATGTCTCGCACATGGAATTGTAAAGAAGATGTTAGCAATCAAGCCAATTCTTTTCAAATTGCAAGACAAAAGTAACATGGGACTGAGGGCAGAATCCTAGATTTGTAGACCTCAGGGTTGTTGAAGGGGAAGTTATGACTGAAAACATCCTCTAACCCTACAAATTCTTGAACTAGGTTAACGGTGCCATAAGTTCCATCTGCCAAAGTAAATACAAAAGAAAGTTGATGCTGGAGCGGTGTTAACTGTAAACCAAAAGATGTATTTTTTAGGAGGGCTCCATTATTGTCGCACCTGTGGACTATGGTAGAGGTTTTCATCTCCATGCATCCAGGAGGTTCGAGAGTTCAGAGGAGAACATAAAGAAAATGTGCATCTTTGGAGGAAGGTTTCTCCAAAACCAAATAGTGAAATGAGAGGTAAGTATGGTTTGGGCTTGACAAGAAAGAAGGCGCGTGAATCTGAGCCCTTGATGTGCAATAATGCATTGAAACCATCCATGAACTCCAATACTGTCAACTACCATGTGTGCCCATGTGGCTTGGCACACTTGGCAAGATCGTAATGGTTCACAACGCATTGGAGAAAATATGCTGAGAGGGGATGGGATGAAGTATTAATGCTATGGTCCAAATTTAAGGTCATAGTTTAATAAAATATACACAGTGAGAATCTAGACTAGGATTATGAGCGCACCCGATCTACCATGCTCATAATAGAACTAAGGTATCGATTTAGAATAGGATCATGGTAAGAGAAGAAAACAAACCATGCAAGGCAAGGGAGAAACAAGTGGTAATGGTGGAATAAAAGGAAACTAAATGCTAGGGGAGAAAAGGGTTAGACCCATAAATTAAGAGTGAATGTAAAACATTAGGATCCTCACTAATGAAAAAAAAATTGACATTCGAGGTACGTTACAGCGGGGCACGCTTATGGTAAGGCACCCCCGCCTAAGGCACAATGACTCCTTGACAGGCAAGGAGCTGATTCTCATAATTAGCCCCTGGCTTGCCAAGGGACTGGGGACACATGTAAAAAAATAATAAATTTTTTTCTAAGGAATGGTTTTTTTTGTACCATGTATGAACCTAACATCTAACTTGTCATGAGAGTCGATGTGCATGTTTTTGGTCTTTTTTCGTTTTTTAAATTTTGTTTCGTTTTGTTTGTTTACTTTATATATATATATATATATATATTGTTGCAGAAAATGGAATCAAGGAATATTTTTATGAATCTTTCTAGACCAAATATAGCTAAAGTTGGAGGTGGATCCTAAAAAATATCATTGAATGAACCTGACTTGAGCTAATAGCTACAAATCTGGCAAGTGCCTCTAAGGATAGGAAGTTGGTTTATTACTAGAAGAAATTGCAAGAAGTGAAGCATACAAAACTTGTATGGTTTGTGAAAGATAGATAATGCAAACAAAATTTGCAGAGATATCTATATGCTGATATCCCTACCGATAGTAGAAGTTATGAGGTGTTGGGTAAAGTACTAGACATGTGTTTGATACCGGATATTGAAGTTGTTTATGTACTTATAAACCTTCTGTGTCACATGACACAATTAAATATCAGTTTGCAATGTCAATGCATGACATGATGGATGATTCTACAAATATGCGTAAACAATTCATAAACGAGATTGCACAAGATATCGTAAGTAATGTTATTTATATTTATGTGTTTTACGTTATTGTAACTGTATCATTATATCTTTTATAACTTAGTTTTTATTGACATATGATATTTTGTTTGACAAAATTTTATTGAAAATATTTCAACTATGTTGGGAGGAATTTATTTTATAGAGCAAGATATTATGAATGTTGTTAGCAGTTTCTACTCAGGGTCAGAAGAAGATATGGAAAACAAGCAAAAAAAATTACTTCATGATGTTACAAGACTACATCCAAGGGATCAACAAAGAATGCCTATAGTGGATAAATCTAGCAAAGCTAGACATGTTACTTTTGAATATGAGGAAGTTGAAATTGAAGTTGAAGCTGAAAAATATGTTTTTCATTACTGAGGATGAGATTAGAACTGATGTTAGATAGGAGAAGATCCATAAAACACCAAAAGAAAAAATGCCAAAGAATGTCTCTATTTTAGTTGATGATGAGAATGTTACTTATGTAGAAGAAAATTTGATAACCGAGAGGAGGAATAAATTAAAAGTTGATCATTCTCAAAAATTCATGGCCAACAGTGAAGATCCTAGTGAAAACTCAAAAGGAAGTAGGGAAATCATTATATCATGAACTGATTTAGAGGATGACATTATTAAAGAAAAAAATGCCATTCAACATCAATTGAAAATGACAAACTTAATTGAGGGTGTTCATACATTTAAGCTTAAAGTTAGTTAAATCTATAAGCCAAGTGAAGGAAAATTTAAATATCAAATTAGAAATCTACACCACCTGCATGTTCACAACTTGAAGACATTGATGAGGTACAATCCATATGCTCATGTGGTTGATTATGTGCTTCTTGTTGATCCAATTCAACTTCCCAACAAAGAAGCATTTGATAAATCAAAATGTTTTGAATAAAAATATAATGTACTTTGGGGGAACCATTTCATATAAGCTCAAAGATACAAGAAAAGTTATTGGCATGGGATCATAATACAGATAATGAGCATATGTTGTCTATGAATTTCATCCAAAGGTTTATATTTATTCATAATGCATTTGAAGAAAAATGTGGTGGGGATAAGACAAAGGTTAGTCTAGCATTTCAGAAGGAATGTTGTATGGAAATAGGTTATCAAATTGAGGAAAAAATCAATTCAAAAGGCGACAAAGTAAATTATGATATATTCAGAGTTATGGATAACATTTCCCAGTTGGCATTTAGAACTGGATATATAAGGGAATTGATTAATGATATTTTTAGCACGTGGGAGAACATTGACATTAAAAACTAGAAGGTCAAAAAGTCTAAACCATTGATATGTAGCAGTAGTAAATCAAGTCTTGAAATGAAACTCCTTCTAGAAGATATGCCTATCACACTTTGAAGAGCATTGCAAGGAGTGAAAGATGAAAAACTTGTCAAAACAATATTATCTCGTGTGAAGTCAGGGGAGTTATCATTGGATGAAATGTGTGAGGAATTTCAAAAGTAAGTTTGTTGAATTATTTTGATATTATATATTATATAATATATATTTTTTGTTAGTAGTATTGTGTAATACATACACTATATTACATTTTTTACTTTATTATTCAGTCATAAGGTGTAAAATGAGAATAACAAGAACAAATGGTTAAATTGTTGAATGAAAGAAAGTTGGGATGATGTTGTACGCAACACAAATTCAAGTTCACTCAACACTAAAGATGATATCTTCATATTAAAAAAGGTATGTGGATTATATAACTTCATTTTTATTCATATGTATACTATTTTATTTTATAACTTATACATATATTTATTTATTTTATTAAAGATGAAAAATGATGAAAATGGAGCACCAGATAGTTTCAGAAGGTTTATTGAAAAAATTGAGATGGAAATACTGAGAAAACAACGTCTTAGTAATGTTGAACTTGATCCTAGTATTACTCATTTCATTTGGAATGGGCTTGAGACTATCCAATATAAAATAATAATAGGTGGTTGTTAAGAATATGTTAAACTCATACCTAAAAGGGATTATTCCCTAGTTATCGCAAATATCCCGCATGGTTTCAATATCCCAAACATTGACTATAATAGTGACCCTTATACTTATCAAAATCTTAGTAAAGTGGTTGCGGGATTTATAGAAGTCACAACATCATCATTATGGAGATTTGTGACATTTCATTTAGACACAAAATTTGCAATGTTATTGACAAGCTTCAAGGGAAAATAAAACTCAAGGATGCAATTTTCAAGGGAAAATAAAACTCAAGGATGCAACTTAGATGGTAAGATGTTGAAATTGTATGTTTGATTAATGTTAAAAAAATCATTTATGTACAAGTTAATTGAAGTTTTAATATTTCATGTTACATGCAAAAGTTAATTCTTATTAACCGTGGACATCAACCAATTATAATTGATTGTGAGTGAAAGTTGGACAAAAGATGATAGCTACAAGCCTATGCTTTTTAATCGGGTAGATGGAAAAAGTGATAGCCAAATACTAATTTATGATGTTGTAAAAGAACTAACATATGAAGATAAAGAAGCAAAATGAGAGATAATTAACAGTCATAAAAAACCACAGTTGTTGATTAACCATCTTATAGACTTATGTTCAAATTAAGAGGATTGGGTTTTGGATTTATTCTTAGGTTTTATTATATAAAATTGAATTTTAATAGCTTCTTTATTAATTTATATGTGATTATACTAATTTACTTCAATTTTTTTTGCTTGATAATTAGGTACAACATTAACATCTTTCCTACAAAAAGGAAGAAATTGCATTGCCATTGAAAAAGACCTAGTACAGTGCAAATTTATTCAACAAAGAATTAATGCTCTTCAATTTTTTCTTGATGCAATGCAAGAAGTTGGGTTAAGGAAAGGGGTTTTTAATGAATCACGTTGATCTAGGAGGATCTCGAGACACTAAGGGGATGGATAAGGCTGGGAATTGAAAATAGCAGAGAGGAGAATTTGGTGGCATCAGTTGAGAGGGCTCGTCTTCCTGATCATGATGGCGCGAACGGTTCATTAATCCGAGCTTGTATGCAAAAGATAGAGCTCTTCAAAGATTGGTATGACAGGGGAAAAATGGGGCCCATAGTGCACCATATGGCATCCCAGTCAACACGTGGGACCCACATTGTAGCCTTCAAGTATTGACACTTGGCATCCCTCTAGTGGTCTCCTAAACCTGCACAAGACAACATGAGATATTTTGGTTATAACTAAATTTTTTATATAGTTATCCAAATTAACTATATAAATAAAAATATATATATCCAAATCTAAAACATAACCAAAATATATGTATATATCCCAAACAAACAAACATATAATATATGGTTATATTGTATTACCATATATTATTAACAAAACTTTCAAATAAATGAAAAAAACAACCAACGTGGATATATACATAAACCTAACATATATTCAAAACTGTTTGAAATCACCGCATGGTTGAGTTGGTTATAACAAACTATAATATTATAATCAACGTATATATAGTGGGGAAAATAGGTATGATTAACAACAAAAACCAACGCATGGGAATATATATATATATATATATATATATATATATATTATATATATCTATATATATATATATATATATATATTATATATATATATATATATATAGCATGAACCGTTGACCACGCCGCGCTTGAAATGAGCATGGCTTGGGTAGGCGGCCACCCGTGGTGGACCCGCCACCCAAAGCCACCCAAACATACATGTACCATGTCGTTAAAAGCAACCAAATTAATGCAATTCGTATATGGTGGTTGGATGGCGATGGGTGCGGGTCCTGTGAAGTACGGGCCCACCCCCAACGTTAAGATTTTAATATTTGGGTGCATTCGGTTGGGGTAAATTTATACGGTTTAAAAATAAACCATAACAACCAATGGTAAGTCTGCCATATTATTATTTAAACATCAGATTTTTTTCAACATGGGGGACAACAGAGGTACAAGAGCTCAAGCACGGGAAACCAAGACAAAAGCAGTGGAACCCTGAGCAGTCAGAAAACACTGGTGGAACCATGCTTGGTTGAATTTTTGCAGGAGGGTGATTTTTGTCCAGACTCAGAATTGGGAAAATTTTATATTGTTTTTACACCTCTCGGCGACAGGAATTCGATGGTGGTGTCAGTTTCTACAACAGAGCTCTCCAATTTTCAGGCATTTTTCAGCATGGAGTTATAATGCTCCATTTTTGTAATTTATGAATGTAACTTATTTTGATACCATTTTTAATGAATGAAGGCCTCCCCATTGATCAAGCAGGGCCTAGATATGTAGTCCAGGAGGGATGAACTCCATTATCAAGCTCTTTTCTTCTTATGCTCTTCTTCTTCTTTCTCTCACGTGTGCACATTTAAAGTTTCTCTTTGGTTAAGCTACAAATTGTATATGTAATTATTTAAGTGCATCTATAAACAAAAGATAACCTGGATCAAGTGGTATCAGAGCAGGTGCTTTTAGATGTGAATTGCATGTTTGTATGCTAATGAGAAACAGGCTCCGAAGAGGTGAAGGAGAATTACAGTCTTTCGATCCCGAGGCGGGCATGCACATCGAAGGAGAAACATGGCAGATGAAGAGGCTCGGTATGAGGAGGAGCTCAATTTTCGCAAGATTTTCTATTTGATGGCAGATTGTGTTGAGAAGTTGTTCTCAAAGCTCGAAAAACTGGAAAATGCAGAGGGGAAAACTCCAGAAAGACAAGGTTCAGTACATGGAGGTGATTGAGGAGATCCACCTCCTTCTCCTTCTAGAAGTGAAAGTGCTTCTTCTTCTCACCATAATAATAATTGAAATTCCAAAGATACATCTAAGAATCCCTTTTTTAAATTAGATGTTAAATTTGATCTCCTCATGTACAATGGTGAAAGAAATGCATAGAAACTTATTAATTGGATTAGGCAGATTGAGATCTACTGGAGGATTCAACAGATCATGGAGGATGAAGCAAAGATTCAGTTGGCCTCTTTGCGATTAACCAACACCACTCTCGTTTGGTGGAAGAGCAAAGTACAAAGCAGTAAGGATGTGGGTAATCTTTATTCCTCTTGGCCTAATTTCATTTCTGCATTAAAAGCACAATTTTATCCGTTGGGTTACATGCAAAACACTTTAATGAACTGGCAGTATTTAAGGCAAGGCAAAGGTCAGGATGTTCAGAGTTTTGTAGAAGAATTTAGGAAGAAAGCACTAAATTTGGGTATTGCACTTGATACACCTGAAATTGTAACTAAATACATTGGATCGTTACATAATTATATTAGGCATTCATTGTTACTGTTTGACCTAGCCACCATTGATGTGACTAGCATAAAGGCCATTCACATTGAGAACAGGGGAAAATATGACAGAGATGACCAATCAAAGAGAGCGACAACAGTCAAGAGAAGGGGAGCAAAGCCCTCTTGTACACATTATGGGAAAGAGGGGCATGATGAAGAAAATTGTTGGAAGTTTCACCCTCAACTGAGACCTGAGAGGAATGATAGAAATGGGAAATATAAGGTCATCACCATCGTACAACAAAGCCAAGATTCTGAGTTAGAGAGAGATGAGAAAGTCATAGCTACGAGATTTGCACAAGGTAGACCCGTTGACTTGGGGTTTGACTCCGGTGATGAGATGAAGTTTGCAGCCCTGGGGGTCACGACAAGAGGGCCCATAGATTTGGGGTCTGATTCTGGCTATGAATCAAGGATTTCAACTGATATAATAAAAAGGGCACTTCCCTCAGCAGGACTCCAAGAACTTGAAGAGATCAACCACCGCATCCAAGAAGAGAATGATGAATTAAGGAAGCTTCTATAGGAGGCGAAGGATGAAAACCAAAGGTTACTATGCGAGTTGCAAGCCATGGATGGGGCCTTGGAATAGTCGCAACATAGCTACCTGGAGGTAAAAAGTGATTCTCCAATTTCATATGATTCTCATGATGATGAATTTGCTACTTTTGAAAACCATACTACAGGGATTGGATCCAAATTAATGAAGAAAATGGGATATCAAGGAAGGGGCCTCGACATCAAAGGCCAAGGCATCATAAACCCCATCAAAGTCAAGGAGTTACCGCACCATGCAAGAATCGGATACAATAGAATGAAAGTGGGGGAAAATTCAAATATAGCTAGTAACCAACCAACAACAGACGATGAAATTCCTTCCTCACAATCTAGCGATAGTGAGGGCTCCATGAACACCTTTTGAAGAAACACCAAGGGAAGCGCCCCAAGGCAGCCTTGAAAGTTTGGAGGAGAAAGAATCGTTGTAGTCATTGCAACAAAGAGGGACACCAACAAACTACGTGTCCGATTCTCCGTGTTCCATAAACATCGCCAGAGGAGCCGAAAGATGAACATGTTAAACAGATGAATCCGCACCAATCACGATGGTCTGCTTTGTTAAGATGGCTTTTTTAGGAGTGGTAGCTTGTTATGGCCACCATTGTAAATCATATGTTGCAATGTAAAAATGATGGCATGGTTCCCATCACTTCAAGACACAATGATGATATTTTGGCCTTTCCTTATAAGTATTTGAGGCATTAATTACTTTTTATGTAATCCTTGGCCAATGTGTGTGTGCTATGAACTCTTGGCAAGGAGTGGTTGTTGAGTCATGTGTGGTGTGCATGATTGCAAGAATGTACCAGTTTTGTGTGCAGGAGATTGACAGTGTGCTAATGATTTTGGAGGACCAAAAGATCCTCAGTGGGGAGGATTGATCCAGGAGGATCTCGAGACACTAAGGGGATGGATAAGGCTGGAAATTAAAAATGGCAGAAAGGAGAATTTGGTGGCATCAGTTGAGAGGGCTCGTCTTCCTGATTGTGATGGCGTGAACGGTTTGTCAATCTGAGCTCATATGCAAAAGATAAAGCTCTTCAAAGATTGGTAATGGCAGGGGAAAAATGGGGCCCACAGTGTGCCACATGGCAACCTTCAAGTCTTGACACTTGGCATCCCTCCAGTGACCTCCTAAACCCACACAAGACAACATGACATATTTTGGTTATAGCTAAATTTTTTATATAGCTATCCAAATTAACTATATAAATAAAAATATATATATCCAATTCTAAACATAACCAATATATATTATATATATATAATCCAAACAAAACAACCATATAATATATGGTTATATAGTATACCCATATATTATTATAACACTTCAATAAATGAACAAACAACCAAACATGGATATATATATATATATATATATATAAACCTTAACATATATTCAAAACCGTTTGAAATCACCGCATGGTTGAGTATGGTTATAACAAACTATATATTATAACCAACGTATATATAGTGGGGAGATGTGGTATGGTTAACAACAAAAACCAACGCATGGGAATATATATATAGCATGAACCGTTGACCACGCCGCCCTTGAAACGAGCATGGCTTGGGTAGGCGGCCATGTGGTGGACCCGCCACCCAAAGCCACCCAAACATACATGTACCATGCCGTTAAAAGCAACCAAATTAATGAAATTCGTATATGCTGGTTGGATGGGGATGGGTGCTGGTCCCATGAAGTACGAGCCCACCCCCCAACGTTAAGATTTTAATATTTGGGTGAATTCGGTTGGGGTAAATTTATACGGTGTAAAAATAAACCATAACAACCAATGGTAAGTCTGCCATATTATTATTTAAACATCAGTTTTTTGTCAGCATGGGGGAGAGCAGAGGTACATCAGCTCAGGCACGGGAAACCAAGACAGAAGCAGTGGAACCCTGAGAAGTGAGAAAACACTGGTGAAACCATGCTTGGCTGAATTTTTGCAAGAGGGTGATTTTTGTCCAGACTCAGAATTGGGAAATTTTATATCATTTTTACACCTCTCGACAACATGAATTCGATGGTGGTGTCAGTTTCTACAACAAAGCTCTCCAATTTTCAGGCATTTCTCAGCATGGAGGTATAATGCTCAATTTTTGTAATTGATGAATGTAACTTCATTTGATGCCATTTTTAATGAATGAAGACCACCCCATTGATCAAGCAGGGCTCGGAGATGTAGTCCAGGAAGAACAAACTCTGTTATCAAGTTCTTGTCTTCTTATGCTCTTCTTTTTCTTTCTCTCACATGTGCACATTTAAAGTTTCTCTTTGGTTAAGCTACAAACTATATATGTAATTCTTTAAGTGCATCTATAAACAAAAGATAACCTGGATCACACGTGTGGTAAAAAAGGTAAAGGAACGTCAACCACTATTAGATGGAATGACTAAAAAGACATATATTGGGAGATTCACATACATCAAAGATCCATCAAAAGAGGAAAATGAGAAAACGGAAGTAGAAAATATTGTGGAAGAAGACAATGATGAAACTCTAGAAGATAAAGAATATGGATTACATGATATTATTGATTAAATTTAAGTTATGCCTGGAAATCAAGCTCATTTTTTGTAACTATTAATTAGTTATACTTGTAATGTTTTGACTTTCACATTTTATAAGAAAATAAGTATTTAGTTAATGTTGTTATATATTCAATATTCTTATTATATGATTTTCAATTTAATTTTTATGTTGTGATTATTATTATTTTTACATGAAATTCATAAAAAAATCTATTATCATTTTTAGCATAAAAAAGTCTCAAAATGTGTACTTTTTTTGTTATATTTAATGTGTATTTTATGTCAGTTGTTAAGTGCATTGAAAAATTAATTAACGATACATAAACATATAGAAGATCAAATCTTTAAAATATTGCTTTTTTAGAGACAATTATTTGACGTGCATTTTTTTTTAACTATGAAAAAAAACAAAGATCTCACTATAGCTAAA
>APFE030317003.1:6727-21185 GCA_000404065.3 Pinus taeda | reverse complement strand
CTTTATCAGGAGCTTTAGATTTACACTCCCTTCTGAAGTGACCTTCCTTTCCGCATTTCCAGCACACCACCTTTGTAGTTTTTCCTGGAGATTTAGATCTCCCTCTAGATTTAGATCTCCCACTCGATGACTTATTTTCGTTTCTGTTCTGGGACCGTCCTCGTACAGACAAGGCATCACCATTCTGGTTGTCCATATTTTTCCGTCTCATCTCCTCCGTCAGCAAGGCTGAGACTATTTCATCAAACTGCAAAGCAGTTGCATTGATACCTATTGCAATAACCAGACTATCCCACGAATCTGGTAGAGAACACAACAAACTGATGCACTTATCTTCATCTGAAATTTTAATATCAACAGATTCTAACTGACTTACCACAGTATTAAATGCATTCAGATGCTCTGTCACTGAGTCTCCATCTTTTATCCTTAGGTTATACAGCTTTTTCTGCAGGAACAGTTTATGCATCAGATACTTATATTGGTACAAAGTCCCTAACTTGTCCCACAAAGCCTTTACCGTGGCTTCCCCTGATACATTCAGCAATACTGAATCTGAGACACACAATCATATTGTTCTATTTGCCTTCTGATCCAACTTCTTCCATTCTTCATTGGACATTATCATTGGTTTAGTACCCGGATCTATCGTGATCCACTGATCTTTATCCACCAATAGATCTTCCATCTTGAGTTTCCACAACTCAAAACTCTGACCATTAAAGTTATCAATCTCTATCTTTCCACTTCTTGCCATCTTCCTTCACCACCAGAATCGATCTCGCAAATCTCCCATTGAACAGGGTCTACCATAGGCCTGAGCGAAATCCCTCAGCAACAAAGGCGTCCCCTTGAAGCCAAAACAACTCTGATACCAAATGTAGGTTTTAACCCCATACAAAAATTACCTGAATACGAATTCTAGAACACATAAAATAAACAATGTGAGAGCATAACACATAAAACATATATACACAGAGATTTTCCCCTAGATCCCAAAACTGGGACTACTAGCTTTATTTTCATTATGTTCCTTTCAATGCTACATTACATATTTATACATGCCAAAGCATCCAATAACATGGACCGAAAACCATTGCGTCCAAAACCATGTGCGAAAATCATGCACAAAACCATAGGTAGGTCCACCCAACCTAACATAGGATCCAAAACCAAAATTTTCTGGGGTGCTGCCCCAGACCCCATAGAGTGGGATTACCTACACCCCTCAAACCCCCTGTGACCCCCCCACTACGCAATTGGCGCAACGAAGGGGGGGTCTGCCCCCCTCTAACCCCCTGGTTAACTACGTGGGCTAGTCGTGGAAAGAATATAACACAACCCAACAACACTATCCCCTAACCAAGCCTGCACTGATTCCTGAGAGGCCACTCAACAGCCATCTAACCTGAATTTTTTGACCAAATAACACTTCAACAAGGTTGAAATAGAATCAATGAAAGGAAGTAAGGTCTGCTAGAGTGTCCTAGGATGTGAATAAGCTACTTGGAACGATGATCATTCCCCAGTGGAGTCACCAATTTGTTATGAAGAATTTGGTATCTACGGATAAATACTAATTCCCTAGACAATAACTATATCTAGAACAACAATTTAAAGCACTTTAACCTTTCTCTATAAAAAATTAGATAAGATAGAGAATGAGAGGACCTACTTGTACTTTCACTTTCCTCTTGTCTCCTTTGTATCGATACTGTCACTCCTTCCTGTACTTAACATGCTTGAGAAGTAACTGTAAACATCAACAGAAGACAAAGAACCAATCAAAGAAAAAGATCTATTGATTACAAGTAAATGTAATCAGATACATTCACACATATAAGCATCACATATCAAGATAAGCATATGGAAAAAGGTGTAAATACTTTATTGAAAAGAATTAAAAATTACAACCATGAAACCTGATTCAAATTCACTCCTCCAGCTTTGGTTCCATCTACATCACATCATAAGCATGAAAATCCGACAACATAATGACACTTATAATAGTCTCAATTCTCAAACTAACATTATCTCCTTACAATCAACAAAATCCAACCCTTGATCACTTAGATGAGTGGTCAATTTATGGGAAGATGGAGGAGTTTTTGTCATCAATGAAGGTATTGAATGGCCTTCCATACTTAGAATTAGTTCCATGGAGGAAGGGATGAGAGGATAGGATGTATCTTAACTCATTCCTCATCCATTTTCTAGCTCATAGGAGATGATAAGTATGGGAATCATCTAGAAGGCTCAAAAAGATAAGAATATTCCACAAACCCCATGTGAATTTCACTCAAACTCGCCCAGTGTCAAAGAGGGCCTAAGTGCTCTCCAGAGCACCTTGGCATGGATTTAATTGCTTTGTAATGCACCCTTGCATGGGCCTAACTGCGTTGGTCCCTCTAGAGGTCATTTCAAGATATTTTCAGGCCATGAAACTGTCTGGGAAGGAGGCATTCAAAATTTTGACTTGTTTAGGGCATGTAGCAACTAAAACTAGGGTTTGATGAGCCCTAAAACACTGATCTGGATGATGGGAGTGATGTGACCAAATGGATCTGTAACAAGGGAGCACAAAAATATTTTGCAGATATTTGATGAAAATTAGAATTCTCTTAGAGAGGAGATCCTTAGCCTGAAGATTTAGTTACAAGAGGCCAAAAAGAATAGATAACCTTTTGACCAATCATCAAAACGAGAAAGAAGGAAAAATTAAATACTTGGAAGGTGAAGTGGTCTCCATGAGGAAACAGTTAGAGAAGAAGAATGATCAACTGAAGTAGGATGAGAGAACCAAGCTCTTGGATAGTATGCTTCAGAGCTAGATATCTTCTATGATTAGACTTGATCTTGGCTTTGGAGAGTCCAACTCACAACCAGACAAATAAAATAACGAAGAACGAAAGAATCCTGTAGCGAAGAATGGGACCATGAATGGAAACATGAAAGGAAAGATACAATAGATCCACATACAACATTTAACAAGAGAACCAAGATGAGCATTTACATGTAGAATATCATTCACTACCAAGGTTGATAGTGGCAAAACTCAGAGGAGTCAACAGAATTCCTTTTCTGCCTTGATGGACGAGATTGAGTACTTCAGTTGTCATAATTTTAAACATGTAGCAACCACTTATAGGAGCAGATTGTACACATCTATGCAGTAGCTAAGATAGATAAGTAGAGGACCCTCCTTTAGTTATACAAGTTAATTTAATGGCCACTTTTATGCTTATAACTTGTTTGGCCATAAGGCCATTGATTGCAGATCTAGCATAATGAATGGAGGTAAAATCAATCCAAGACAGAGATGTGGCATGAACAACAGTAGATTAGATCCCTAGGTCTCACACCTTGGTCAGGTGGATTGTTATGTGTGCCATAATTTCGAGGATATGGCCAAAGATTATGAGCTATCTAGATTCTTCAGGCAATCCAATCAAAAGAAGCAAAAAAATTAGATTGAACCTAAAAGAACAATAGAGGGGAGTGCTCAAACAAAGAAATATCCAAGGACCATATGGAAGAAAAATGAGTAGCTAGGAAAGTGTGGTATTTCTCTTTGCTCGCATGATGATGAAAATAAGTGGTACATTGACACTGGATGTTCCCAATAAATGTCAGGAGACATGTGCATATTTCTATTTTTGAAGAGAATCAAGAGCATCCATGTTGTTTTTGAAGGTAATGAACTAGCAAGAATGTTGGGGAAAGGAAATGCCAACCCTGGAGACAAGAAAGCCAATGCACCTAATGTGTGCCTCGTGGAGGGTATAAAGAATAATATATTGAGTGTGAGCCAGATGGTTGATGGAGGTAAGAAACTGGTTTTCAACTCCAAAGATTGATTCATATCAAAAGAAGGGTCAAAGAGAGTGATCGTGAAAGGAGCTAGGACACTAGAAAATGTGTATGTGTTGAAGGGAATAGTGACCAGAAAAAAGAGATCGAAGAAATATCTTCCTCATTAGATTCTTAATAGGTGAGGTCATCCCTTATTGCATATCTTTCTTACATGACATATCTCTTAAATTGCAAAAATGTATGTGAAGCCTTAATATCCTCAAGGGGTGCACATGGAGGATTGTGGCAGCTTGAGGTAGCAAGATGAGTAGAAATATGACAACATGATGGATATGTGTATGAATTGTAGTAGAAAAAACATGCTTGATTATGAACTTACTTTCATATTTAGATCCAAAGGATCAACATATCCATTGGAGGTATAATGAGCTCAAGGGGGGTTATGCATCGATCTAAGGATTTATGGTTTATTGAGTAATTTCATTCATACTTACACTCATTTTTTATATATGCTGATGGTGTTGGACGCACCAACATGTCAGGGGATCTCCTCAGTAAGAATTCCCAACTACACCTAAGACTGTTTGGTGTAGGAGTCCTAGAAATGGGTCGTACAATATTTCCTTGACCGCGGTTCCGCGTAGAGGTAAGTGAGATGTCCTTGTTGGTAGCAAGGGTGTGACATGCACAACAAGTGAAGGAAGGTGCATGAATGGTTCTAACACATGGAGGGTGGAATGAGTGTGCCCCTTGGAAACCTATGTAAACATGTAGCTTGGAAGGGAACACACAAGCAAAAAAGCATCACAAATTGGAAGGAAGGTAAACCAAAAGTCCAAAGTGATGGTTAAATCAACAACACATTTTTGTAGGATTCATACATACATATACAAAAAGAGTCTATACATAGAGGCATAAGCAAACAAATGCATATATCATTAGAGTAACCAAGTTATCTGAAATACAATAACAACATATGCATGAAATGTGTTGGCTCTGTTATATTAAGAAGTGAAAGTTCCAAACATATAGTACAACCATGACCAACCACTAGCTCTGATAACGGAATGTTATAGTCACTGCCGCTTGCTCCTCCAAAGAGATGTACTAGCTCTGCACTGTGGAGAAGCCAAGGCTCAGTACAATACTCTCCAAGCTTTCTCTAAGATACTCCTATCAGAAGCTTGGTTGACCAAAAACCTCTACAATGAGTTATGAGGTACTATAAATAGCAAAGGGTGGGGTGACTCGTGACATTCCCCTTTGTGATTGATCACCTACCCTCATGACTCTTCAACTACTCTATGACTGTTACATTCCACTATCGACACTTGGACTTTCGCTTTTCAAGATGTTACATACAATCTTCACATGTACCCATGTGAGACAAAATAGGCTTGAGCAAGCCATGTAAGACATCACTAAGATTCAAATAATTGTGGGAAGACCAGCTCTTAGACATCCTCACGATGGTCGATGGTGGTGAACTAATGCCAAGCTTGGTATTCCATGATGGTGTCCATGTACTCTATGGTGACATCTTTCTAGAACCAAACTCTTGCCTCTATTGCATCTAGGTACACTGATTGGCTACTCTATCCAACTCATCTGATAACATGCACATCCTTGTCTTGAGTGCATCCAGACCAACAACATACTGATGCATAGTGTCTACATCCATCACCAAGTCTACGTTGATGGCTATGTGCATCAACTCGTCAAAGTACAAGTCCAGCTATAGTCGGACATAATTCTTTGTCCTTGCCTCGGTGAGTGTCCCAATAGATGGTATCACATGTGCACACACAACAACATCCATAATTTTGAACAACCATGCATGGGAAGCCTGCAAACTAGTGATGATCTGCAGGACTTCCTCATAGTTTCGGATCTGACTCCAGATGCATGCCTTCAACTCAACCACCATGAGCTTCATCATCTTCGGCAACTTTAACAGGGCTCCCTTGTATCTCATTGTCCATGTTTGCATGCAGTCGAAAATAATATCCATATTTGACAAGATACATGCTCTTCTAGCACAATGTTGCTACCAACCGTTGAGATTGACAACTGCCTTATGCACGATACGAAATCTGGAATACAACGTCTGCATGACTGTCTCAAGGGATGATTCTTCATCTAGTATCATCTTCTTCAACTCTACTCTAGCGGACGATGTAAGCTGTTATCCTCCCTACTTGGCCATCTTTAACTCCTTAGACATTTTCTCGTTCTTTGTTATCAAGAAGCGGACACTCAAGATAGTGGCTTTGGAATATGCTCTGGTAGCATCAACCTATATGCTTGTGCACATAAGATATGATCACTTATTCTTCAAAATTCATAAGAGATGTGTCGGCATCCGAAGTAGACACTCTGCATGATTTCACAACTCTATGTTGTGACTCGTTGAATGATATGTTGTGCATCTCTTCTTCTAGATTGTCTCCAAGGATGTCAATATCTCCTTGGTCGCTCAAGAATTTTTCTTCTTCTAGATCCGGTGAATCTGGTGGGTTGAACTCTTGGTGGTAAGGCATGAGGTCAATGTCTTTCTCTAACTCTTGCTACTCCATCTCTGTATCCATCTATTCAAGTACTCATTCAATCTCTTGAGTGAAGTCCTTATCCTATTACTACTCACTCTATCTGCTTTGTGTAAGCTTCTCAGATGATTCTACTACCTGTATGGGTGCAGTTTCATCTATCTGTGCATGTTTATCCCCCTGTTGTGTCTGTCCTTGTTACGCTTCCTTCTCCTATCTGCGTAGCTCCTGTTCTTTCTGAAGTTTCTCCTTAAACTCTTCAAACTCCTCCAGTGTTTCCTCCATCCTCTGTTTATCTCTTTGCCTTTGTACGTTCCTCTTATTGCGTTGTTGCCTCTTTGCCTCTATTTCCAAAGATTCTTTCTCCACAAGTGGGTCTACTCTGAACTTGCAGCTTTGTTTTTCCTCTACGCTGTCAAGAATATTTCTCTTGCATTTTTCATGCGCAGGTATGTTACCCTCTCTTGCTCTTACTGCTAGTTCTCTCCTAGATGCTACTTCACACTACTTCGCTAACCATTCCACAATGATGCCGATCAGTTCATTGGGCCTGGAGAAGCTATGAAAATATCTCCATGGGTCTTCCTCAGCCCAATGACACACCCTCTGGATCCAAGGAAATTTCATTCTCGCACAGTTATCTTTGACAAAGCAATGCAGGTCGTATGGATTGAAGCTTCTGGTGCCGAAGGTAAATATTTTGAATTCTTTTGTCTCGAAATTTGCATGTTTGAGATTATATATCTCATACAACCTGATTCACAATGGAAGAGTGGGTCAGGGTGCCTTATTCTTCTGAAGCAATCTAGCTTACAGTCCTATTGAGATGTGGTACGACACTTCTTGCATGATGATAATGTCCGTGGGAAGCTTCGACAAAACATGCAGGACCTTCTCTACATTGTACATCTGTATGAAGGTGCAAAAAGGTGAGGCATACCAAGCTGCTAATTCAATCAGTGCCTCCATTTCTACCTTTGACATGCAAGGTGGATCCTGATCAAATATCATCTTATACAACAGGGTGAAGAAATGGTCTTACAACTGTGTGATGACTCCACAGAAGCTGAATTCAGAAAATAGTTTGTAGTAAGTGTTCATAGAGGCTTCCATTGATGTCCATGCCCACTTCAAGCCTGGGAACTTCTGACGGGAAAAGATTGCATCCAAGATGTATACATACATGTATATTTCTTCTTGCTAACCTTTGGGTGGCTGCCGAGCTCTTACTACTTGTTCCTTCAACTTGTGAGCCAACATGTTGGACCAGTTGCATGCTTTGCCTTCACTGGCCAATTTGTCCAACACGATCACCCAACTTTGCAAGAAGGTCTCCGTGCTCTCTTGGTCATACAAGCAGCACGAAAGGATGAACAAGTACTGATATACCTTTCGTAGTATCTTTGTCTTGTAAATATGGTTGGGTGTCATCCTAAACTTGGTTGGCTCCTTCACCCATCTCTTCAAGATATCCTTGGAGTTTGCATTGCTATTGGGTATGCTAAAGGGTGTCTCCATTATGATCGCCAGCTTCAGCAAGTGGTACATCTACTGATATTCCTATGACCTAAAGATAGAAATATATTTCGCAATGAGACTGCTTAACATGATCATCTCGGGATCAGTGTGCGAGACGATCCAATGTATCATGTCCTTGCATGGGAACGTGGGATATTTGCATGCAATCTGGTACAAGCCAGACTTGTGAATGTTCACATAGACCTTGCGATCTTCAAGATATTCCTCAAATGTGCCTGTGAATGCATCATTGACATCCTGTAATTTCATCTAGATGTCTTTATCTACCATCAACTTGGTGTCTTCATAAATTGGCAAACTCATAGACACTCTCTCAACTACATCTCTAGTTGCACTTCTGTCGGTTTTCCTTTGACCCTCCTCTCTTGGAGGCCATTGAACTTGAATGGGGAGAGATTGATGAACACCTACTATACCTAGAGACATGTGACATGCATGGAAAAAATTCTACCATTTAAAAACAAAGCAAACTTGAGGACTAACATGCAGCATACCCGAGAGACTGATGGTAAGGATTGCACAAACTATGAAAAACGTAGTTCAGATTGTCGAGAGGCTAGTTGACTACTAGAAATGCGCAATGTACAATCTAGACTGACCTACTGGGTACTGAGATTGCGCAATGCGCAGTTTTAGTCAGCAAGTCATGCATGCCCAAGGAATGCATTGCACAATTTTCTAGGCCAGTAGATAATGCCTCTCAGAATTATGCAAATCAAGTCTAGAGGACAATATTTAGCCATATTTGCACATTTTTTGGGAGGAAGGTAAGAGCCTTCACTCTCAGAAATGTGCAACGTTGTCCAAGCAAGGCAGAGTCGAGGCCAAGGTTTCCCAAACCCACCAATGGGCGACTGAAAACATATGAAGATATGAATGTAAACAACAAATGAATGATTCAAAAAATGGGAAAGCATGCATGTGTGTGAAATAAGTTGCCGAATCGGCGACTGTCCATGCAAAACAATGTCATGCATGTGACAATAGTGAGACGCAAACAAAAATTGAAATGGTGCTTGTACATGCTAACATGCATGCAAATGGCAACAAGCATTCACAGAAATCAAGAAGACAACACTCACACAAGCCAAAACACAAAAAGTGACAAAAAAGCTCCAAAAGACAAGTAAAGCAAAGTTACCCAGAAATAGATGAGTTGGATGTGTCGAAGACTCCTAGATGTGTTGTGGGATGTCAAAGCTTTGAGATCGATGTGAATAATGAGCTCTAGAGCATCGAATAAATAATTTTGAGGCTTATGATACGCATGCCACAAATCTAGGAAAAAGTGACACTTGGAGGAAATCTTCTAACGATCTTTACATGTAACTTCCAGCTGCTAAAAATAGATCCCTAAAATCTAGGGATGATTTTTACATGTTGATTTTTTCTATTTCAGGAAAAGAATCCCATGCATGCAAATCAAGTTTGCTAGGTTCCAGAGGGAACCGGTTAACCTGAAGGCACATGCAACAACCTGCAAGACTAAGAGAGGGATTTGCGCAATTTCCTTGAGGAGTTGGGTTGCCTGTCCTAGAGATATTATGAAATTTCTGGGGTCAGCAGATGGTTGCTACCTAGAATTGCACAATTGCTGGGTTGAGCTACAATGCTGAGCTAGATTGTGCATTTTTCTCAAGGAAGCCTGTCTGACTACTCTACGCAATTTCTGAGCCCAGCAAGCTGCCCAACAGCTTTGTGCAATTTTTGGAGGGAAGGATCGTTCCCCTCCAGAATTTCATAATTTTCTAAGGCAACTGCTCAATCAGCAACTAGCTTAAGTCTGGAATTGTAGCTTGTGAAAGGAATGAAGAAAGCTGACATGCACAAGCTGGCAAGGCACTGAAAAACCGATGAAGCCTATGTACTTGATAGTGCAAGACATGTTGCTAGGATGGTTGGTAGGGAGGCTCCAAAACAAAGCTAAGGAAAAATTTTGGAGGGTGGTTGTAGCTGCTACAACAATATAGAAAATTTATCTCCTTCTTATCATGAGTTGGAAGCTGTGAATCAGCCTTGTATGTAATCATATATGTTCATCATTGTCATTGGTTGAGCTATTCTAGTGTTGGTTATGCATAGTAGTGGAAAATTTAAATCATCCATGTGTGGGGTTTGGCATCATGGTTACAATGATGTATTATTATGTTACAACCATGTATCTCCTTGTGTAATCCCTATAATATCATCCTTATCATTTGGTACTAGTAGTTTGTCAGTTGGATGACAAAGTATTGGTGTCTAGCATGTGTTAAGGAGAGTTTTTAGTGTACATTCATTTCAACCATGAATGGGTTGTTAGATTCATTATTGCAACAGTGGATATTATTGTTATAGTTATATACTTTTATTATTGGGCCATGTTGGTTGCAAATCATGGTGATAAGCATGCAAAGAGGAGTCAAATTTCATCCACGAGTGGGATTATGGAGTTATGGTACAACCATTTATTTTCATTGTTTAAGCATTGTATCCCATATATTGGACTTCTACTTCCACGATGTTTCATTTGGACATAAGGCGTATGAAGTCCTTTACATGAAGAGTGGCCCCTTGCTTGCATCAAGGAGGTATTTGCAGCAACATATGTTGATGTAAAATAGTAGGGAGAAGATGGTTGTTGTCCCATTACATGTTCATGGGGGCATGTTAAACATGAGAGGATATATGGGATTGGATAGAGATATGTTTGGTAGTTGAGCCTATTCTTTCAAAAGCTTATCTTTATTATCTGAGGATGATTTTGTATCATCATTGTTGTCAAGATGGTGTTGAGCATTTAGTATGTGTTGGAATTTTTTTTAGTGTTGGTATTTCCGATTTCCACTGATGTCAAAGGGGGGGAGAAAATGGAGAGAGTGGTGAGAGAATATGGAGATCAGCCTCTGATTTTGGAGATCAGGTTAGGGTTGACATCAATGCCAAAGGGGGAGCATGTTGGCATTGTATTGTTGACATTGATTTCAATAGGTTCTTAGCATTGTTTTTCTTATCATTGATGTCAACTTGATGATGGTGGCCCTCATGATTTTTGGTCATGAGAGATGAATAATCATTGATCTGATGCAAAGATGTTGATCTTGCAGAGGTGGTTGGATAACTAGGCCTTCATGATTTTGACTTAATGAAGATATGTTTGGATCTTTTGATGATGTTCTTGATGATGCAGAGGAGTTGGATAAGGTTTGACATGGTCTTGAGATGTTGTAGGAGGTTTGAAAAGGCTTGGAGACACTTGAAAATGAGGTTTTGAGCATGAAAGGAGGCTTGGAAAGGGTAACACGGGTAACATGAAGGAAACCTACATGATAATGCTAGTCAACATTGGACTAGGGTGTGTTATAATGCACTTCGTGAAAGGATGACTAGCATTACACCTATGCACTCTCTAGTGAAATACAAGCATACTAGTGAAGGTATTAGCTCATGGTTTTGTGTCGAAAGTTTGATTGACTTAATCTAAAACTATAATAATTGATTTAGTTAGTGATTAAGGTGTGAATGAATTGATTCCTTGAGTAGTGGAGGGAATGGTTCGAATAGTTTAAATACATGAATGAATGGATGGTTCAATTTGAGGTTAAATAGTATGCATAATTTAAAGTAGAGGCTTGTTCAAAGGTTAGAGGGAAAGCTCCTAATGCAAGTGAATACATTGATGTCAATGGAAAGAGAGGAGTATGCAAAGTTCAATAAGATGCATGAAGAGGCTAATAATAGTGATTGAAAAGGTAAAGTTTGATCTTATGGTTGAGACAAAGTATCTAGAGGCTCTAGCAGAGGTTGATTAGTGGCAGCAAGCTTTGGATCATAATGTTTTGATTTCTGAAACTAATGGTGTATTGCAGGGAGATCCAATGTGCATATGGCAGAATTATGTGAATGATATATTTGTGTTTCAAGGGAAAATACTTCATTTATATGGTTCTAGCATTGTATCTATGTAATATATTGTTGATTTGTTGTTACATGGTCGAGTTCTTGTATTTAGATTTGTTATGCTACTAATCGAGATAATTGAGAGTGTGTATGCAGGAGATCTAATGTGTGGTGGTGTTGCAAGACTTTTTGTATTCTTCCAGTTGTATTATGAGCGAAGTTGTATGTGTGAGAGCTTGTGTGTTGATATGGTTGATTGTATGAGAGCCATAGCTTGGTTGTCTATTGTCGCTTATTGTTGAGTATTTGATGAGTATGCTGACTGAGTTTATGTGAGAGCATAGATTTAACTAGTTATGTTTGAGCATAGAGCCGTTGTGAGTCTAGTTTGAAAATTGATGAAAAGAGGCTGACAATTTTGTTGATTTAGTGTGTATAGGGCCATAGTTTGAAAATAGATGAAATTAGGTCCATGAGGGTTTGAAGGTTAGGCCCTTCAGTGTTATAGACAGAGGCTTGCAAGAGAGTGGTGGCTTGCAAAGGGAGTAGTGCCTTCCTTCCAGTAGAGGTTGTAGAACTTTCTTAGGGAATAGAGGCTTCCTTCCAATGGTGGCTGGAAAACTAGTGAGGGTGGTGACCCTCAATGGGTGGTGACCTATATTGTTTATGGGAGTGGTGGTTTCTGAGTGAGTGCCGGCTCACATTTATTTTCAAGAAGAGGCTTGCATGCTGGTGGTGGCCAGTGATTTAGATGTAAAAGAATATTTGAGATTAATAGTATGATGAAAATGAATACTATCTGATTACGATGGTTTTTACCTTGTGATTTCCACCTTACATCTATTGTTCTTGTGTGATGTGATTATTGATGTGGTGTTGTTATGTGTCTTGATGGCTTATGGTTTATGCATTGTCAATCTCATGATTATATGCTCATTAGTTTTCTTTCTCATATGATTGTGGTTATGCACATGTTATTTGTTGCTAAGACATTGTGATGTGCTAATAATTAAATATGTGGTTCAATTAATGTTTAAGAAAGGAAACAAATTGGTATAAGGGAACAATGTTGATTCACCCACACCCACCCCCCCCAATCAGTGTTTTATGAGGTTTCCAACATTTAAAATTCAATTTCTTTTTAAATTTATATTTCATTTTCACTCTATTGCATTCTTTTGATTCATTTGCACATGTTTAACACTCATTTCTTGCTATTGATAAATTAGAATTCTTCTCTTAGAATTAAAATTGAAAGTTGATTTCCTAGCACATATAGTGTAGCGTACTTCACAAGTATACGAACAAGGATTGATAACTTAATGTGAAGTAATTTAACTCACAATTAAATTATCCAAAAGTTGCAGTGACAATATTAACGAATGCTAATCATATATTTCAGTTTCATCTTTATGCCACAAGGAAGCAGTAAATCTTCTTTGTCGTTTTTTTTAATGAATTATATACATATATACAAATCATGACATGGTTTGATAGGTTATGTAATGTAGTGTCCATTTCTAGGAACAAACCAAGGATTCCAATTGGCATGCATGAACTCATGCTCAGTTGTTGGCAACATATGTCACACCATGATTGCACCATGCCATGTCCAGTTGAATTTCCACATTCCTAAAGGTTGATGATTCTAGGGATAGCTGAAAACCATAGAATTATTAGGAATGGCCCAAGGATATAAAGGGTGAATGGTCTCATGAGCTAAGACAACTCCTTGATATTGACGATTAAGAGATGAAGAGGCTATGAGACACTCGTCGAAGGGGGAGTCTAGAGTGGATAATCCCGTGGCATGTTCAGTGTTAGAAATCCTAGACTTGTCTTAGTCCAAGGGTGGTACTTCATTAGATGACTTAGGAAATTCCCCATGGCCCAATGAAATATTTTGAGTTCCAATATCCATCATTTCTAATTGTTAGAGAGTAGATGCATCGTAATTCATAGTCTACCTTATGTTACCATGTGAATCCATGACATCCAAGATGACCTTTTTGGAAGGAAATTCAATATCAAGAGAGTCATGTGAAAGTAATGGAGTGACAACTCATGTGGGAAGAGTATCTTGATCATATTCCATATTTGGATGGAATTATTTACCATTTTCATCATTGGTGGTGGGACCAATGAAGAGGTGATTACCTCCAAACAAAATTTCATATCCCCCTGTTATACGTGAATAGTGTCCACTCGGATGCTGCTATTCCCACTAAGATGGGTGGCTATCTTAGAAACAAACAATAAAAGTCTACTATTGATTCCTTTTATGAAAATAGATGAGAGGCGAACCAAGAGGGCCAATCTGAGTCTTGCGCTTGATTTCCTCTCTTTCTTGATAGAGTTTTGTCGCTTCTTCTTTGTCTGCCCAGCTTCAAAAGGACCTGTGGAATCATAGCAAGATACTACTATGGAAGAAACAATGATCTAAATTCATAAATAATGCAGGATCAGATTTGTATTAACCATATACATGCATATATAAACAAGTACACAAGAATATGGAAGGAAACAATAATAGCTTTATTCAGATGAAAAGTAGCAAGAAGATTACAACCATGTGCTCTGACCCAGCATCATCCTCTAGCTAAGAAGCCCTTCTTCACCTCAAGTAAAGCAAAATCACCCAACGCTATGAATATACACCAGAATACCAACAACACTTCTCT
>APFE030316998.1:0-11282 GCA_000404065.3 Pinus taeda | reverse complement strand
GGTAGCCTAGGAGTATTTTCCAGGGAAATGGAACGCAAGGGTAGCGGAGGTCAGACCTCGAAAAGTCCACCCTGGAGGAAACTAATGGTGGCACATCGGGAGTTATAGCCTGGGCTTAGACCCAAGATTTGGCGTGTAAGGAGTGGGTTGATAGCTAATTACAACTTGCTATGTGGCACTGGGAGGATTGGCCATGTGGGTCCATGTGGTAGGGTTGATGATGTGACAACCTTAGATTCATCGAAATTTTAAAGGATCATTACTTCTGATCTAGAGGTCAAATTGAGGTAAAATTTTACATCACCGGATTTGTCTTAACGAGATGAACGCAACGGTGATACTTATTTCCAATTTTTATGACAAATAAATTATTATTATTATCCCATCTCTCCAACTGTTATAAGGGAGGTTGGATTAGCAAGTGAACATCTTCCATCGAGTTTAAGGTGGGGAGGTGTTTACAGTGGTCAGGGGACCAACTAATGCTAGTCCACATCTTGAGTGTATAGATGTAATGGAGGGAGCAATAGTGGAGATGTAAGTTACTGCTTTCCTCGGCCTGGTTTTTCCACCCCTTTTGTGCACCTTTTACTTGTTTTTGATAATGCTTTTAACTAGTGCATAACTCAAGGATCAAAGCTTGCTCTTTATGATATAGCAATTATGAGACAATTTCTCTTTCATCAGGGTTGAGACGTGCAAGTGTTCCTTATGATGAGATGGAGCATGAATTGCTCAATAATCGAGTGATGGCTAATGAGGGGGTAGAGCTCATGCTAGGCTTTTTCCCATGCACTAATTTTTGTCTTGTCCATCTTTTGCATTTTAATGTTTTCTTTTCTTTTGTTGTGGCCATCTTATGTTTTTCATTCTTTTCGCTGCATCAACCTCCAAGGAAAAGTTTTCCGGACCTACTAAAGGATGTGGATGTGTGAGTGCCAAATCCCAATGAACCAATGATAGTTAACTTGAAGGATGGAGGTGGTATCAAAGGAATGATGAGGTGAAATATGTTAAGTGTGGAAAGGGTAATGGACATGCTATTTGAATCAAGGTATCCTAAGTGGTGCCCCTCCTATAACCCTAATGCCTTGGAAGAGGTTCCAATGGACTAGGGCTAAAGACTAGCCCCCTGGTAAGTTGAGAGAACAAGTTTAAAATCAAAATTGGTCAATCATCTATATCACCCCTTTATTCTTATTAAAATGCCCAAAACATTAAGTAAAAGCATTCGATTGCAAAATGGTTGTAGTACTTGTTAAGTGGTAGCCCACTTTCATCCAAGAGGAATGCTGGATGGTGAGAGGTGCATGACTGGTGCAAATTGCGGAGGAAACTGGCATATCATCATCAATGAGCAAATTTGTAGGGTTACTCGCTGGTTGGTTGTCCAAAATAGGACAATTTTTTTTTCCTATAGGGTTACCCATTTTGGTGGGTAACAATGGGTTTATTATGTGGTAGGTTAACATAATCACAACAGACATAAGATGTTTTAATCCTCACATTATTCTGTCCAAAATGAATCATGGTTCACTACAATGGCAATCACAACATGCTACAAGGGTCTCTCAATATAAAATCAAACACAAAATATAAGTGCAGAATAGAGACTCACATGAAATGAAAATATACCTCAAATTCTCCATCATTCTTACCAAAATGATGTAAAATGTAGCCCAAGGGGAAGATCTCCTCAATTATCACATTCTCCACCATTACAATGTAGAGAGAGCTCCTCTTTATATAGAGGAGAGTGAGTCTCTAATCTCATACAGATAAAATATTATTATTTTCTAACTAACTCCATGACAAGTCCCACAAATATTTTAATAAAGTAGTTAGATATGTCTTAAATTGGTTGACCATGTTACTACATGTGAAAGTTAGCCTCTCAAAGGCAATTTGCCCTCATCCAAAAGCAATAGTAATGTGCTTATGAAGGGGATGCACCACCAAAAATAGGCGCAAACCAAGTCAATTTCACATGGAGTGCATCCTCCAAGGTTGTGTATATGTGCAATCACTCTACATTTGTGAATTGTAAGGAAACCAATTCTATGGATGAATGTGCAAGATGCCATGTAGATTGAGCACTCCACAAGAAAAGATGTAGTCGAAACCCCAAAACAGCAAGTAGATTATCTCCACAAAGCAATTCCAAAAAGATAATGAATAATTAGGGTTTTGACCATGCCAAAATTGTTGAAAATTAATATATATATATTATATATATATATATCCAAGATTAACATGAAATTTATCCATAAGTGCACCCTCCAAGCATATCCAAAAATTGCGAGGAACCTTCCACATGTGCACACTCCAAGAATAATCTCCAAAAATAGAAAGGAGACCAAGTACAAGAGCATGCCAAGTCACATGTGTGACCCTCATGTGCCACACGCCTCGTGGTAGTGACCTCCATAACCACCACAAATAAAATAATATACCTGCCAAGTCAAAGATATTGTTTTGCAGTGTGACTTCTAATTGAACCATGAGACTCTTGTCCCTTCAAAAGTTCAATCTCAGGCCTCTTCTCTGACTTGGGCATAAAAATGCCCCCTGCTATGATTTTCTTCTTGAGAGAATGTGATATATGTCATGGTGCTGATAGGAGCCATTATTAAATTATAAGAAAAGGATGAAGTATTGAAACATGAATCTCCGATCACTCACGATTAATCGCGAGTCAAACTGTGCTCTTCCCTCAAATGATCTGATTCAACTTTGGGCGAGTCAAACTCGCGTTGATCGAGTTTGACTTATGGTCAACGTGAGTTTGACTTGCGACTCACCTATTAATTGCGATTTAGGCGATTGAGGCGATTTTTAGCCCTCAACTCGACGAGCACAGGTTTTCACTTTTAGGGTTCCTGCATTTTTCACTGCGTGGTTTAGTTAGGTTAAAAATTAAATGTTAGTCTGTAACTGACTTCTCACTGCTCAGGCCTGCAACTCATACATCGGGAAGGTAATCGAGGCATGGTTTCAGTTTCAGTTTACTCCGTGTAATAGTGTTGTGTAATAGAGGCGTAGTGTGCAGTGTGCTCTAGTGTAGCTTCAATGTGTGCTCTATCAGAGATTTCAGTAGCAAACCATTATCGTATCATTTCAACAACAATCAAGAGGTTTCAGTTGCTAATTTTTTACTGATTAATATACAGTATTTTATAGACATTTAGAAGCAGATACTTCTGGTTCTATGTAGTCATTGGTGAGGAGCCAGGACTCAATGCTTTGGATCATGTTTGTACTGACAACATATATGAGATACTTATTCATTCATGATAATTTGGACATCTATTGATATTATGCATTGTTTGGACATGGCTTTATTGAATATCAATGAAAAATGTTTTTCTTTTTAAATTCAATGTGTATATCTTTATTTATTGAATTCACCGATTTTTTCCCAATTTTTCCCTGATCTGATTAAAACCCTTTGCTCTTTTGCCTTGCTGATTTATTGTTGATTCCAAGTCTGGTAACATGGGGATGTAGCCATATATCCAAAAGAATAAAAATGTAAATTCAATATGTGTATATCTTTATTTATTGAATTCACCGAATTTTTCCCAATTTTTCCCCGATCCGATTAAAACTCTTCGCTCTTTTGCCTCACTGATTTATTGTTGATTCCAAGTCTGGTAACATTGGGATGAAGCCATATATCCAAAAGAATAAAAATGTAAATTTAATATGTGTATATCTTTATTTATTGAATTCACCGAATTTTTCCCAATTTTTCCCCGATCCGATTAAAACTCTTCGCTCTTTTGCCTCACTGATTTATTGTTGATTCCAAGTCTGGTAACATTGGGATGAAGCCATATATCCAAAAGAATAAAAATGTAAATTTTGATGTTACAAGAATGATTATTACCATTGAACAATGTGATCTCTTTTATATAACATTGAGTGGATGGGTCAAGATGAAAAACGCTTTTTCTTTCTGATCTAGAAGTTAGCTTCAAGCAACTGTGTTTTGATAGATTTATTCTTTAGAATAAGAAATAATTTTATGCATGGGTGAAAATGTTGTGTCACACGCACACACACCTCGAAAGCTGATTCTGCAATCAATAATTGCTGGTGGAAGAGTTAGAAAATACAGGTAAAACATTTGTTTCTGAAGTCCTAAATGACCTAACTGTGTCCTGAAATATTGGTCTTCGACTGCTTCTTGGTAAGGCTGCCTCTTTGTTTCCTTGTTTTGCATAACATATTATGCTTCTTCCTGATAAAATAGTTTCTTTGATGCAGCAATTGTACAACAAAGCATTGACTGTCAAATCTGCGATACCTCATCCCCGCATCATGGGCATTATTCATGAATGTGGGGGTAAAATGCATACAACGGAACGACAATGGATTGAAGCAGCTACAGACTTTTTTGAAGCTTTCAGAAATTATGATGAAGCTGGGAATCAACGCAGAATTCAATGCCTCAAGTAGGTTGCTAAAAGCTCTAGTTGAGACATAGTTTTTCTTTAGTTTATCTGATATGCTGTTTCACTGTGATAAATAAGTTTGCAATGTTCCTTTGCAGATACCTAGTTCTAGCATACATGCTGATGCAATCTGAAGTGAATCCCTTTGATGCCCGGGAGGCAAAGCCGTAAGTTGGCAGGCTGAAAACTTATAGTAGTTTTGTTATTGGGAATGAAAGTTGTGCTCTCTTTCTTATGTTAATAAAAAAATACTGCTTGTTGCAGCTATAAAAATGACCCTGAGATCTTGGCTATGACCAATCTTATTGCAGCATACCAAAGAAATGAAATATTGGAGTTCGAAAGAATACTCAAGGTTAAGTTTTGTTTGATGTTAGTGAATTCTGGTTCATTTGAAGCAAATTTTCTTGATAATCTTTTTCTTCAATCCATACAATAGCTGTATCTAGCTTCCCTCTATTTTTTGCAGAGCAATAGAACAACAATAATGGATGATTCTTTCATTCGCAACCATATTGAAGATTTGTTGAAGAACATAAGGACACAAGTACTTCTAAAGCTTATCAAGCCATATACGAGAATTCGGATACCCTTTGTATCAAAGGTGAGCTACTGATCCTCTGCTAACAGGCCTTTGGAGTTACACTTCAATTTATTACAGGGAGGGAAATGCCCTAAAATTGCCTTTTAGCTGGGACAGCCCTTATCGTATACCCCTGGCAGCTCTGTGATCTTTTCCTGCGATTGCCTACTAGCATTCAATGCAAGAAGAAGAGGGTGGAGGGTGCTAAGATGGTTTCCTTGGTTTTATTCATCTGCTGTTCTAACTTCTGACTCTAGTGACATGGTTTTTGGAATAATTTCAAAATATCTATGGTTAGATAAAATTATTGTATTGATGTCCAACGGATGACAACAAAAGTAGGTCAATGGGACCAAAAAAGTACAACCAGTTTCTATTACTTTGGAATACATAAAAAATGGTTGAAAATAGGTCAATGTGACTAAAAGAGTACGACCAGTTTCTTTGACTCTGGAATGCATAAAATATTGTTGATTGTGGGTTTTTGGTTTGAACTTTGGACAAACTGAACATTCTCATGTGTTGTTGACCAGGAGCTAAATATTCCAGAGAAAGATGTGGAGCAACTTCTTGTGTCTTTAATCTTAGATAACCGTATTCCAGGGCATATTGATCAGGTTAATCAGCTTTTAGAGCTGGGTGATGTTAGGTATTTATCAATGGCCCCACTTTTTGGAGTTTGTTTTGTTTGTAGTATAATATTTCTTGCTTGTTTGAACTTTGGATAGACACGTATAAGTTTGTTTGCATTTGTGTAATTAATGGATGGGCAATAAAATGTTTTCCTCTATTTTTGCAGATCCAAGGGTTTGAAAAAATACCAGGCCATAGAAAAATGGAATACTCAACTTCATGCTTTGTATCAAACAGTTGCATGTAAGATTGGATAATCTGGACGCTTCTGTGATGGCATATGACAATTGCCTTGTTTTGCCTTCTAATAATGGCTTTTGATCCATGGTTTTTATCTCTTTGTTTATATCTGCTGAGGCATTTTGATTTGTACATCTTGAGTTGCCTTTTTGGATTAAAATTTCTTTCTGAAAAACTATATTTGAATCCTAAATGGCTTGTTCTTTTGGGCTAATTGTGTTGAACATAGCGGGCATTATTGCAAAGTTTCATTGGAATTCTAAATGACTTGTTCTTTTGGGCTAATTGTGTTGAACATAGTGGGCATTACTGCAAAGTTTGAGAAACTGGTGATCCAGCAACTTCAAAATCTGATTTTCCAAATATAAAAACCAAAATAATTCAACAAAATAATGCATATAAATTATGCTCAGCTATGGCATAAACAGATCATAGTCTTTTTACTTTTTATTTTTATTTTTTGATGTAACCAAGCATACCACCCTCCACTCTGTTACCCACCACTTTGTGGGTGATATCCCCATGAGATTTTTTTCTCCATGATGAGCCCTAGCCGGCAGCCAGCAGCCAACAATCCCTTGATGCCTCTTACTAGCTCGTTATACCATTTCTCTACCACCTGAGCCAACCATGTGGTCCCTCACCCACCTGTATTGATCGTATGTTTGAAGGTGGGCCTCCTGAATCTAAAGGTATATCTTGTCATTTAGTAATTGAGTATTGGGTTTACTTATCATGGATACTTCTGAGTGTGGATTTATGGGGCAATTTGGCGGAAAGAGTGGGCTTAGTTTGTGCTCTTGTCCCCTTGATCTCTTTTGGTTGTTATCCTTGTATCGTAGTCCTGAGAGATCTCCTTTATTGACCATTTGGTTCTAGGGTGGTACTACTTGAGAAACCCCAACTTTGGGTGCGTGGTCCCGCTCTTTTACCTACACATATTACTCCCTTTCCACTCACTATGGCCCCATTCATCTTTTCTCCCACCTGGGTTCACATTTCCATTTTGGGTCCACATAGGGCCAACCTCCCTATCCCCTTGCCCCCACCTTGGGTCAGGCCTAGAATGATGCCCCAGAGGTTGAAGCAATTAAAAGAAAAGGTGAAAAGCATAATTGGCCACATTTAATAGGAAATTATACCACAAAATGCAAAAGGTGGCCGAGACAAAATAATCAGCACGTAGGAAAAATCCAATGCATGAGCTCTACCCCAATCCATGGTCATCACCCTGGGCCCTAGATGAGCCTCTTTTATCATTCAGGATCCCATGATTGTCCCAACCCCTGGAGGGTAATGAACTGCCCTACCTAAAAGGGGGAAATCACTGCTATATCTTACATATTATGCTCTTATCCTTTGAGCCCTGAGTAGTGAATTAAAGAAATTCATAAAAGGCAAAAGGAATATAAAGAAGAGTGGAAAAATCAAGGTCGGGGTACCTCATGTACCACGATTTCTCCCTCCTACACATTACATACCTAGGTGTGGGCTTCCCTTTATCTAGCTACCCCTATGCCCCACTATGTGGGCCAGAATTGCCCCTCTCGTTCCCTATTGCATTCCACTTATTTGTCACTTGCCACTCCCATTAGAGGGATGTACCTTGGACATACTATCTCCTCTAAGGGCTGAAACCACGTAATAAGGTACTTGGCTAACCCCCTTTGAAGCTTCGAGACACTAGTACATGCCAAAGCCCACTATGGAATGTCATGTCATTATGATGTGCCCATTTTGATATCCATGATTTGTAAGCTCTCTTACCCGATTATTTTAATGAATGGTTGTACTGGAAGCCTAAGGGATGCATTGGATCTTATGCAGGATTACAGGCAATTTCCATTTGGGTTTGGTCTCCCTATATGGGGTCTTAACCCCCCAGAGGTCTACATTGGCACATGTGGGGTGCGCATAGAGAGCCATGGGCCTCCACAACAATAGACAACACTCCACAAATCTTCATGGATGCTTAAAGACTACTAGCGATCCACTTTTGGGATGATGGTGATATGCTTGGTACATTATGCCCAACAGGCTCTCACAGGAGCCCCACACTTTTGGCAGGTGTTGACAACATTCATTCCACCACTTGGCCCCTTGCAGAGGATCTACAGGCATCTCTGATTCATATGGAGACCCATGGGGTCATTTGTATGCCCTCAACCCTACTTGGAGCACCACAGGTCTACCACGTGGAGAACAAGGGGACAAGCCCTTGTCTATCATATTTTGATTTGAAATGGGGTTTTGATAACTTGTTATGCTTACAAGAACTTCCACTCCATTAAACAAAAAAAATGATCTAGCTTTATGACATTTGCAGAATTAAATACTTGAAACAGGTGTATGTCTTTTGTTTTTAACTGTTTAAGTGCTTTAATTCCATTTGTTTATGCTAATATTAAACACATATAACAACCATATAATGTAGTACATAAACAACCACACATAACAACAAATTTAATCTAGGAGTTCACTCGAATATCGTGGGCTACATCTCCTTGAGTTTTTGTCATCTTGACTTGGCTCTTTGCGATTATGGCAAAGTTTATTTTACAAGTTCCACACTGAACTCCAAAGGTTACTGAACTGAATCAATGGGCTTAGAATACCATCTATATCCCTGTCATGGCCGTCATCACTCTGCAAACAGATCTAAACTCCCTTAGACTTGATTCCTTTAATCAATGCTCTGAGCTACCCTGAGCTTCCTGATGGCACTAACTCCTTCAGAGTACTTTAAATGTCACTGAAACCTCATCTACTGTCTCCAGTACATATCAGACACCGAAATAGACTGATCATTTGCTCAAAATGAGCACTACATTCCCAAACTAGGGCTTCCTCCATGGTTGGCACTGTGTTGCCTGAAACTTCCCTATAGCATCTCGATCTTTAGAAGTCTCCAAATGCTTCTGCAAATCCTTGCAATGGATTCAGAAGGCTAATTCCAGTCGGGAATGACTGTTGCTTCGCTGAGAACGAGTACCGGTAGCCCCTACAACTTCCTCCAACTCCTAGTGGCCCTGAGTTTGAAAATCTTCTTGGATGAAAATGTCTATGAAGATGACTTCTTGAGCTTCTTTGGACTATTCCGTTGTCTTCAGAAGGCTCCAATTAGCCTAGCTAGCCTCTTGTTTCACTCTCTGGTTTAAAACTGCCCTTTGAGTGCATTTAATCAATATCCCCTAGGGATACTCCACCAAAATTGGTTAACTGCACCTAACTCCAGTTAAAATGGCATATTTGCCTAAATTTCTCTACTACGTCAAGCTGACCGTCAGAGGTAGCCGTTACCATAACTGTTGGGCGTGCATATGCTGGCAATATAACCTCGACGGATAGGCTAATCTGGCGGTCATATTAACTTCAACTGCATATACATTATTTGCAAATGGCGGTTACGTTGCGAGACATGTGAACAATTTCATGGGGCTGCTGGCGGGTAAGGCGCTGGCGGTCTTGACCCCCAATCCTCCGACCGTTAAAAATAAACATGCACCGCCAATGTTATATGTTAAGAAACAACATCGGGTGGAGGTGGTAGAGTGCTGTCCTGTCTTGCTGGAGGTCACGGGTTTGATTCCGCTGGACCTATACAAAATTTTACATAACCATTCTAGGGCCACGTGGTGGCCAACGAGCTTGCCACATGTCGGCACTTGATTGGTCCCCAAAAGGGAATATTCTAGGGAATATTCCAAGGAATATTCTTGAAATATATATATTTTTAATATTTCCAAAAACCAAATTAATTTTGGTCAAATGTCCAAAAATTACAGTTTACTGTACTTTTCAAATTGCGATAACTCCTCCATATAGTGTCGGTTTTTCAAACCTTTCACGATGCAGGAATTACGAAGACGAGATCTATCCGGTTGCTCAGGTTCGACGCTCTTTTGAACACTTTGAAATTTGAGCTATCACTTAGGTCATGGATCAATATCTGATCACTCCTCTCCATTAGGAATCTTTTGGACCCCAAAAGACTGTTATATTGTTCTGTACAATAGATGAGAGTACATCACCCTCTTTTTCTCAGCCTCCATACACTTTCCTTGCATGGCTAGTGCCTTTGAACCAAACTCGAAGGTAGTCGACACTTCTCTTCTTGGATGCGCTTGTCCCCTTGTTAAGAACTGTGTTCCTTGAACTCATTCAGAATTTCTGTTGAGAAGTTTACAGAAGGTGGCTGAATATCGCTTCCTTGATCATTTACCCAATGTGGCTCAAACAAACATGAGATTCATTCATAAATATATGCGTACTTAACTGAAATTTGCATATGTACTAATGAAAGTATGTTTTACTGTGTCAAGAAGTCAAACCACTTCTATGGCGACTTTTGCTGCTGCAAATCTTCTTTTGACATCTTGCCAAAAACAACATAATACAAAAAACAACTTGACGGCATAAATTCAGATCATGTGAATCAGCATCATGTCTCTTACATCTTGGTGTACAAATGTTCAACCAAATCACAAGCCGACAAAAACATCCATTTTCAAACAACTAACTCTCCAAGTCAAGCGTGTACAAAAAGAACTTGACGATTCTTTTTCGAAGTAGAAAGAATTCCACCTCTTGTGAAACACTTCATCATTATCTCCCTTTTTCAATCTTGGAGACAAAATCAACTTTTCCAAGTCAATATTACATTGCGTGCATGTTTAAACAAAGCAATCGACCATGAAGTAAATTACACATACATGTTCAAATACAATGAAATCATCAACATTCCTTTGTTCATACATACCATTTTCATGCATGTATTCCATTCTTCAATTTTCTCTCAAGCACAATCATAAGTACAAGATCCTCAGGCAATGTAAATGTACTTACAAAGCTGAAATAACATAATTTTGCTGCAATAAAGCGAGTATCATACTCAACTTTTTCATTCACCTTTTTTGGAAAACCCTGCAACTTGTATTCTATTGGCAAAGAAATGTATCAAATCAAAAGACATGCAACTTTTAATTGGATAAGAACTCTAACTATTTCTTACCAATCCACATCAAAGGCGCTTCCTTTAACTGCATATTGACATCAACATGTGAATCATCTTGAAACACATCAATTATGGAAACTTCCTTTCCATTCTTGCCATTCTCTTTTTCCACCTTCCTCAAATTTCCTAGAAGCATTGTTGGATTCAAAATCCAACACTTTTTAGCAATATGTCCTTGCTTATGGCAATAATTGCAACACATGTTCATCCTCTTTACAACATAATTTGCCTTGTCCAATGGACCTTTGGCTTCTTGCTTCCTTTTCTTCAAAAGTTTCCTATACGTGGCCATTTTCTTCCAACATCTAGAAACACTATGGTTAACCAAACCACAAAAGGAACATGCAATTTTTTT